>JAGGCT020000594.1:0-22500 GCA_017654935.2 Phymorhynchus buccinoides | reverse complement strand
TATCTGATACCGATCATGGCTGTACAGTGTACACAATCAGTGAAGCGAGACATTTCCCAATCAGCATGATAAAAGACACGCTCCGTGCCAAACATAGCACAATTCTGCTGGAATTACTTGAACCAATCTACAGTGATCGCGTTTACTGATAATTATCAGTAAAATACTGATTGCCAAACCAAAATACTGGAAACAGTTTGACCTGTCAGTCCCAGGGATTGATACATTTTTGCTAGGACTGATCATTTGTTTAACAGAGGCTTTGATATTGTGGTTGTCACTGGTTTTTGTTTCCCTGGGACTGGTTTTGATACCGGTTGTTGAGGGTCATTGTCGCTGATGGGACTGGTTTTCAAAATTCCTAGTGCGATCACTGATCTAGTGCAGCAACAGAACCCTAGTTTTTGTTGATTCATTGCATCAGACTTGGACAAAGGGATACGATTAGTTCTGCCTAAACTCTAACAAGTTAAAACAAATTGTCGTGAAAAAGTCCGAAAACAGAGTAAAAGAAATCAAGGTCTCAGATTAAGCTTGACGTCGAACCAGTTGCAAAGTATCATTGATTCGGCAAACATTAGACGATGCAATCGTTGAAAACAAAAATATTGTCAATCTGATGATTAGGTACTTCGTAGTTCCAATGAGCACTCAGAGTTTTAAGATGCTGCATGAAAAACTCTGGAATTAAATGGTGCAAAATCACCACATGCATAGAGTGAGTTTTTAACACCTGTCCATGGATACACCTTGCAACAGGATTAGCAACAAAAGTTTGCTTAATTCACACTACCTTGGCTTTGATCACACAACGATCAATAAGGCAGTCTCTCCTGTATTGTTTGCTGTGTAAGACCACCACCCTGAATTAAACGATTTATATTCCACTTGTTTAAAATTACCGAATTAGGTGGATGTGGTGATCAATCACTAAAGTGGGACGAAATAAAGGTTACGTTAAAGTCTATTCATAGTACAAGAGATTAAAAATAAAAGTGTCATAATCAACTGAAGCCAACTGAATAGTCAAGACTTTTGTCATTCCCACCATTAGCCTTTCTTCTTCTTCTTCAGCGGTCGATGTAGCTGGCAGCGTCAGACTTTCAAGTACCATGACGAAATCCACTATCTTCTCCAGGTCGGTGCGGCTGCCCCAAAGCTACACCTGCAGCTCCACCACCCCTGGCCAGGTTTGGCGTCGTAGAGCATCATGTATATCAGCCTTTCTATCTACCCATCTCATTACCCATAGGCCCCCTACCGTTTACATGACGTGTTCCATGGGCCATTAAATACAAGCTTTTGTTGACTGTCATCAGTTTACTGTTTTATCTGAGCGATCTTTCAAGAAAGAATAAAACCAGAGCTCCCAGGGACCCCCATTTGGGTGTCTATGAAGCACTAAAATTCTACACGACCCTCTAAAAGAATGTGCAGGGGGTCCCAGGGATGCACTAGAAAATTTCCTTTTAGCATTTGCTATGCCACTGGGACTCTATCCCGCCTCTAGGACCCTCTATACTGTACGTGAACGAGTGCCTGGGACCCTTGTTTTGCGGGACGATTGGGAGCCCTGAAAACAGTAGCCTAGTGGCATATTTCAACAAACTACACACAGCGTGCCTGTATAAATAGATCTTTCACACACACACACACACACACACACACACACACACACACACACACGGGCGGGCGGGCGCACACACACAAACACAGAGGGGCGTAGGGGCTATGCGCACGTGCGCAAACAAAGACAGAGAGAGAGAGAGAGAGAGAGAGAGAGAGAGAGAGAGAGAGAGAGAGAGAGAGAGAGAGAGAGAGAGAGAGAGAGAGAGAGAGAGAGAGAGAGAGAGAGAGAGAGTTAGTTCACAAGTTCACACACAGTTTACTGGTCCAGGTTTTCTGCCCATGTCAGAGGGGAGGGGGTTACGAAAGGAAAAAACCAACAATGACAACAAATAGTCAGCACCAATAACTACATTATAAGCGAACATACACACAAAAATGAAACAATGACAACAAATCAAGAGAGAGGAGAGAGAGAGAGAGAGAGAGAGAGAGAGAGAGAGAGAGAGAGAGAGAGAGAGAGAGAGAGAGAGAGAGAGAGAGAGAGAGAGAGAGAGAGAGAGAGAGAGAGAGAGAGTTAGTTCACAAGTTCACACACAGTTTACTGGTCCAGGTTTTCTGACCATGTCAGAGGGGAGGGGGTTACGAAAGGAAAAAACAACAATGACAACAAATAGTCAGCACCAAAGTTCTACATTATAAGCGAACATACACACAAAAATATGAAACAATGACAACAAATCAAAGAGAGAGAGAGAGAGAGAGAGAGAGAGAGAGAGAGAGAGAGAGAGAGAGAGAGAGAGAGAGAGAGAGAGAGAGAGAGAGAGAGAGAGAGAGAGAGAGAGAGAGCAATTGCTGCCACACATTTTGCCACTGACACCTGTTTGCTGTAACCTTGGCCTTAATTAGGTTGATCTATGCAACTGACTGATAATTAATTTGATTTTTGTTTCAACATGGCAAGCTAAAGATAAGTAGTTAGGATAGACTGTAGACTCTAACCTAGGTTCAGATAATTTGTCCCTGGTAAAAGTGAATTTTGAGCGTGTGAACGAGAGTAAATTGCACATTTATGTGTGAAGGGGTAGGATTGCATGAATGATTGTATGCGCGCAACACACACGCGCGCGCGCGTGCGCGCGCGCGCGCGCGTGTGTGTGTGTGTGTGTGTGTGTGTGTGTGTGTGTGTGTGTGTGTGTGTGTGTATGTGTGTGTTTGTGTGTGTGTGTGTATGTATGTGAACTAGAATGAAATAAACACTTAATATTCTCATATCTCCGTGGCACAATTAACATACTGTGACTGCTGTTACCAAAAAAAAATGACATTGTCCTTTCAAAGTATGAACTGACAGTTCATTTAGTCTGCGTCATACATGTTTCAGTCATCAGCCATGGAAAAAAAAAACCCATATCTAAACACAGCATCACACGAAACGGGCTACCTGAACAATTTTTTAAATAAACCATGGGCAGGGGGAGGTTTTACGAGCTACCTTTTTTCATGCGACAAGGGTAACCATCAACTGATCAAGTATTTTGAAGTAACTTAACACTTCACCTAGAACTGAATTATGTCGTGTGAGAAAATAAGAACAATGCTGACGTAAAGCAAACTGAAAAAAGGCTAAAACAATACTTTTTTTCTTTTAAAAACTACTTAGCAAAACTTGTAAATATCACCATAGCCGCATAGGGGCATGTTATGATAGATCATAGTGATGATACTCACGTATGGGGATCTTCTTGGAATCCAGACGCCCCACCCCCTCCTTAATCCTCTTGACTTTGTGGATAATCCTCTCGGTGTGGTCGAACACTTTCTGACACTCGTCGGCCAAATCACAAAACAGGTCATCGGCGTGACGGACCAAACTGGCCAGCTGGACCAAAGCCCCCAACACAGCATTCTGTGTGACTGCTACCTGAACGATCTCTTCCCCCTTCTCCTCCTCTTTCAACGGTCGTCTGCCCAGGTACACGGGCTCAACTGTCCGAACCGCTAAAGGCATGATGACAGAAAACTTATCAACTGTCACATTTTTAGTCCTGAAACTTCAAATCTCATATACTTGAAGCTATCAACATAGCTCGGCTTCCAAGTTTGATGTTGACACCATCGTCCCAAGTGAATTACTAAGCCCGCTGATACACAGCTGTAGAGACTTCGCTGTGCGACACACTCGCTGACTCAAAGTCGTCTGCCCCACGCGCGACAAAACCGTTTCGTTCAAGGTGAGGCTGTTCCCCTAAATGTGCCTTCTCCCTCTGCTACTCAGGTGCGACGGGGGTCAAACGCTGGTCATTTCCACCCAGTTTGAAGTCCATTGATGTGTTGAAAGGAGAAGTGGACGGCGGTTCGTCACGGTTCGTTAAAGACTGGTCTCGTGAGCTGATTTGGTACACGAAGGATAAACGTTGCCCTGTTTCTGTTTACCTGTCTGCCAGCTCAGCACGTAATTCGAACAGAGCCAGCCAATCACTGGGTTTGCTGATATAGAGCCTAGATTGATTCAGTGTTTGAGTTTGCCACGCCAGGCAATGTAAAGAGTACGAGTGGCAGAGAAAGCACCCTAACGCAGTTCCAGACAGTGTGGGTGTTAAAAGAGTGGGATGTGGGCAGAGCTCAGACGACTGTGACTGGTGTTACCAAAACAACCACTTCGATCTGTGTTGCCACGGCGTGATTGATTCCATTGATTTCTCTAAATATAGCATCTTACAACGAAACCCCTGTAGGGGAAGTGGCCCAAAGTTGGACACCCTAACTTTGGAGGCCAACTGCTCGATTCGTATAGACTTGATTTTGTTAATTAAAACACATCAGAATGATTCAGTCTTGCTGTAAAAATGTGTTTACAATCATATTAATTCAATGAAAATATTGTCAGATTTTTAAATAAATAAAATGGGTTTTTTAAAGTGGCCCAATGTGACCTTTGTTCCTATATTGACCCACCCCCACCCCCATCCCGTACCTATATTGGGCATACACAAACAAATACTGTAGTTTTCAACAGATGAACAAAATAGAAAACACCAAACTGAAACTGAACGAAACTGTTGCAACATTTAGACTTTTTTAATAATAAAAATCTGATGATTTGGAACAATGATGAAAAGAAAATTAACCTAATAAAATCAAAATTAGGAAAATTTAGGCTCACCAGATTGTGTACTGAGCATAAAAGAAAGAAGAAAACCTTAAGTAACTAAAAAATAAAGCACGCAATCGATCTTTTAATTAAGCAAATCACTAGGTCAGAAGTGTAGTACTATAACTTGACTCAAACAGCACATAAAATGTTAAGCTATGTCCCATATAGAGGTCGAGAGGACGTAAAGCCCTATATTTCGTTCCTTCATAAAATGTTAAGATCTGTACAATTCTAAATGGCCCTTTGGCCCAGAGGGCGTTAAACTCCTATTTTTCTCTCTCTCTCTCATAAAATGTTAGAACCAAAATTAATAAGTTTGCGTGCACATTTTGCACTGTAGAAAACAAAAGTTTGCGCTTGTACATAAAACATTTCTTTATCAACAGGAATCCTCTGTGCGTTTTTCTCTTGCTTGCTGCGATCTCTAGCAAACAAAAATAAGTCGCTTGACTGATGAATATTGAAGCTTAATGCAATAAGACAGAATTACAAACAGAAAATGCTATCTAAAAATATAACGAAAGAGAGGAGGAGAGGGAGACAGCAAGCATGGTTTGAATTTAAACCACCCTCAAATTTAATGCTTGAATTAGAATACAAAAATAAAAATCCAAATGTTGGCGTTTCTATTCCTGATATTTTCTATGAGTAACACAAAAAGAAGACATGAGTGACAGAAGGGCACTGGTGAGAGCAGAATGCTGTGCATAAAACACTGTGAATAAAGTATCAATTACTCTCGTTTGCTTTCACTTTGCAAAAAAGGCTCAAAACTGATTATAGGAACTGAGAGTTGTGTATGGTAAGTGGGTATTTGACAGATGTTTGCACTGTCAAAATGTGCCTTTAGTGATGCTGATGAAGAGTTATCCTTCTTGGGATCTAGCCAATAACCTTTTGAATTGCGTTGCCAAAATGTCTGAGACAGTGATTGCACCTTAAGCGTATGTTTGCACTAGACTCAACAGTGTGCTTGATAGCATTCCTTGGGTGATGTTGATCAAGAAATACATTTAGTGATAACGGTCTATACAAATAGTTTTTGGACTTTGGCTGATGGTTTTCAAACAAAGACGCTGACAGACTTTTTGAAAATCTTATTCATAATGAATGGTGTAACCTGACAAAGAGGAATCAACAATAACTACTTTAAAGTTTAACGTAAACAGGCAGCAGTTCAGTCTGTTAAAGAAGTGATGCTAGCAACCTTTGTTCCTATGTTGAGCCACTCTGTTCTTAGCTATGCTCAATATAGGACACATGCAATGTCCCAACATAGGCACACATAGGTTGTCTAATATAAAGACACGATATCCAAACATGGTGTACAATGACTAAGATTTGGGCTAAATAATGTCAAAAAGGACACTAAACCTGCTTCAGCAAAAATAATTTCGATACCAACTCTTGTTCAGAAGCCAGAACTTATGTTCTGCATGCACAAAGTTAGTCAACAATGTTGCAAAACTTAAAAATTGGGTCTATTTTTCTCACATTGCATTGTTGAGGCTTCTACGTTTGTCCATACTGCCAAAATGCTCCTTGCATTCAAAACAGTGCTTCACTTTTAATGACCCACGTATGGGCCCCTTCCCCTACCAAATCGGGCTGGAGTGGGGGTCCTATTGTCTTGCAGGCTCTGATCTTGCCCATCATCGGCTTGTGACCCCCCTCCCCTATGGCATTCCAAACGTCAAACAATTATTTGCACGATTTTTAGTGGTAAAATGAGGCACTTTCCTCATTCTGTGCACACAATTCATTCTGTGGTGCACACAATTCACTCTGTAGGACAGAATTCATTCTGTACGACAGAATTCATTTATGTGACACACACAATTCATTCTGTAGGACAGAATTCATTCTGTACGACAGAATTCATTTCTGTGGCACACACAATTCATTCTGTAGGACAGAATTCATTTCTGTGGCACACACAATTCATTCTGTACGACAGAATTCATTTCTGTGGCACACACAATTCATTCTGTAGGACAGAATTCATTCTGTAGGACAGAATTCATTCTATAAGACACATATTTCATTATGTGCACCAAATTTATTCTGTGAGATAACACATTTCATTTTGTGCGCAGAATGAATTCTGTGTCCCACAGAATAAATTTTGTGCACAGAATGAATTCTGTCCTACAGAATAAATTCTGTACTAACAGAATTCATTCTGTCGGAAACACAATTCATTCTATGGAGAACGAGGCTCATTCGCATACAAAGTGACGTCACGGGTGTTAGACATTGACCTACTAAGCTCAAGGGAGCGTCGTTCTCCATAGAATGAATTGTGTTTCCCACAGAATACATTCTATAGGACAGAATTCATTCTATAGGACAGAATTTATTCTGTAGGATAGAATTCATTCTGTACGACAGAATTCATTCTGTGGGATAACAGAATTCATTCTGTGCACAAAATTTATTCTGTGGGACACAGAATTCATTCTGCGCAGAAAATGAAATGTGTATCCCACAGAATAAATTTTGAGCACAGAATGAATTCTGTCCTACAGAATGAATTGTGTCCTACAGAATGAATTGTGTGTGCCACAGAATGAATTCTGTCCTACAGAATGAATTATGTCCTACAGAATGAATTGTGTGTGCCACAGAATGAATTCTGTCCTACAGAATGAATTCTCTCCTACAGAATGAATTGTGTGTGCCACAGAATGAATTCTGTGCATCACAGAATGAATTCTGTGCACAGAATGAGGAAAGTGCCTCATTTTACCACTAAAAATCATGCAAATAATTGTTTGACGTTTGGAATGCCATACTCCCCCCATATGACATGTGCGCGCGCACACATACACATGTGCGCAAAATGGTCGAGGTAGACCTACCTTATTAACCCTTACTTGCAACCACGGACTTCTAGAAGTCCGTGCTTGCAACGCAAGGCAGGCTGAACAAATTGTTTTAGGCGTACGTAAAGAAAACAATTTTTTTTTTTATATCGTCTGCTCAAAATAAAGGCCTCTATTTTATTCTGATTCCAGAGCATGGGGGTGGGGGGAGGCAGGGGGGTTCTTCTTCTTCTTCGTTTGATCTTCATCGCACTGAAGATTAACTCGGAAAAAGAGGGTTAGGCGCTTTTAATATTCAAGAAATGGTGGATGGTCAGTCAGTAAAAGCTTTCCTTTTATAACTCTGGAGACAACACAATTAACCACGATTTCATCGAACATGAAGTCGAGTTTTAGAAACGGGGAAAAGCATTGTTGTCAAGCTTAAGTGGTCGGCAGTGTCCCGTGTATTGGACCAGAACAAGCTCCAGTGAACACCACCATAAGTGATTCGATTGCAGAGCAGTGTCTCCTCTTATCTGGTAATTGCCTCTTGATACATTGACTTGATGATTGACTTTCCTCTCGACCGTATCGAGGACAAATTGCAAGTCTTATGCCTGTGTTAGGACAAATAGAATTAGTGGTATAAGGGTAAGAACTGGCTCTCAAACTCGACTGTTTGAGGCACTTTTTTTGCGCCGTCTCTGTGCTGCAAACCTCTTTCATCTATTTATTTTGTGGAGAGGGATGAAAAGTGGTTAGGCGTGTGTGCTTGACAGTCCTTCGAAATCATTCCCAATGGTTGAATATCCCGGAAGTCCTCTACAGCATACAGAATGGGGATGCATTATGGGTACAGCATTCTGTTAAATTCCCTACCCTGTTTTCCAAAATAAACATCCTTCTCTGCTGTTCACTGTTTGTAGTTGGACTCGATTTCCATGCTTGCATACATAAGACTGGCATAAATGCAACAACACAAGCAAGTAAAAGCCAATTTTACTTTTGAGTAGCTTTGGCTTTTCTGATCATCTAAGTTATAGAGAATGTGAGCTGAAATGTCTTTGGTTGCAACTTTTCAAAACTAAGATATGCCTTTAACCCAGTTGGAGACTAAAGGAATACCTACTTCAATGAGGCTTTATACTGAATATTCTCTGCCCCTGACTCGTGCACTGAAACGTGTGCGCCACCTACATAAGATTATCATCTTTGCTCATCACGAAGTAGCATAGCCACAGAAACTCCTCTGCCCCTGACTCGACACTAGGTGGCATGGTCAACTCAGTCCTAAAATTATCGCCCTTTCGTGTTGCCAAGTAGTAGTATAAAGCCCCATTAAAGACAGTTATCTGTATAATTTCAAATGGCCTTTTGGCCCAGAAGGCGTTAAATCTCCATTTAAAAAAAAAAAGATTCTTCTCCCAAACTGAACATATCACAAACAAAACGTTCATACTTGCTACAAAAAGTTCTTACCTCACACGGTTTACCTCATGTAAACATCCATACATGCAAGGATGAGTGCACACGCATGCACACACATACACTCACTGTTTTTTCCAGAACCCCCCCCCCCCCTCCCCCTCTTTCTCTCTCACACAAAAACAATCATGGCAAACAAGTTCATGTCAAAAGCACCAGAACACTGGGCTCTTTAATATTTAGGTCACGACAAAAGTGGCAGGTTATCTCGTAGATACATGTTTTTTCAGTTCAGTTTTTGTATTAAATCATACATTCAAACAGCAGCTGAGACAGAGCAAGTGATTGGTTCCATTATCTTTCCTTTCAGGACACAATGCATTTTCATTGGTTCCCTTTGTTCCTTATGTTTTTCAATCGTCATCAATACAATCCAGCAATCCAGGATACAAAAGCAGCAGGTTAAAACGTAAGGCTTGGGCATGAAAAAAGGGGATTTGGGGTGGGGGGGGGGGGGGGGGGGGGGGGGGGGGGACAGTTCAATCCAGTTATAAAATGGACAATTTGAGAGTGTTAAAACTAGCAAGAGATAGGTAGGGGCAAGGGAATGGGTGGCAGATATGAGAGTAAAAGAGCAAAAATAAATAACTGAACACCGTGCCACATTCAACAACAGATTGCTAGACACTATCTTCTTCACAAAAGACACAAAAAGCGAAAAAAAGCCACAGACAAAGAAATAACAATATGGACTCTTTTCTCAAGCTATTAACACTGCTGGAGTACTTCCAAAGTCCAAAACTTACCAAGAGACAAGTTTTGTGAGAGAGATGCATTAACAATGGTGTACTTTCTCTGCTACAACATAAAAAACAACAGATCTTTCATTTTCCCCCTAAATGAAGTGTTGGGTATATTTTAAATAAAAAGACATAAAAAAAAATCAAATTGAAAAAAATCTTGATACCAACGGTTGTCACAATTTAGACCCCAAAAAATAGTTGTTACCCTTTAAACCCTTAAATGCTGAGTGAATATACACAAACTAAATGTGTGCACAAATACTGGGCCTTCTATGGCTAGGTTTGATTTTTGTCATAACAAAACAGTGCTATTTCAAAAGCAGTCATATTGAACTTAACGTTCATTAGATAGTGAGATCTACTTTCTGAACATACAGATTTTTCTATTCCTAAATTACAAGATTAAGATTTTTTAAAAACAAAAGAAGAAAATTGTGCAATGCCGTTGCCCTAAATTGACCATGTTAGTTATAAGCCGAAGACTTCGAATAATCTCAATTATCATTCTGCTTCAAAAACAGCATGGGGATATTATATATAATTTAATAAAACAAATGCATGCATTCGCATTGCACGCAAACACACACACAAACATCAAATCTATGTTAGATTTTAACAGTTGAATTGAAAGTTTCCATCTTCTTTAAGGATTTTGAGTGACTCACCTCAAACCCTGCAATTTGTACAAATGTTAATGTTTTATTATCTCCTTCAAATAAATATGAAAATGGCACAGAAAATAGTAAAACATGAATGTGTGTTTCTGAGAAATAGCCAAAAGATAACAACAACAACAAACAAACCACTCAACACTGGGTAATGCTTAACTGCCAGTGCTAACACAAAGCACATGATCAACATGAATATATATCCTGATGTTTTTAACCTTCACCCTACCATGAAAATTAATGACATATACATGAAGTTTTCACTTTTGTTTTTAATTAAGTGTTTTTCAAAGCGAGTTATTTTTGTTGACCCTTCTTTAAAAAAATTTTGACACCGTTAGATAAATAGTTCCTCTTTTAAGGGTTATGCAGATTTCAATATTCTTGCTAACAATAGATCATTCATTGCTTTGCCGAGTAATGAACCTGTTGAGTTTGTTGTTTTGCCTTTAAAAAAAAAGTAAATTATGTTTGTCCTTTTAAGGGGGTAGATCTGGACTATGTCATGTGCCACAGAGTTGGGTTTGCATGAACTAAAAGACATACTTTGATCATTACTGTCAGCAGTTCGATATGAACTCCTCTAGGCTATGCTGTGATACAAAGTGTGCGCGCGCACACACACACGTGAGTAAGCGAGCGAGTGTTTGTGTGTGCGTGCGTATGTGTGCGTGCGTGCGTGTGTGTATATTACATTTTGTTTTATACTCAGTTCATCCTCCATGCTCCCAAGAGAAGAACGGTCAAAGGATTATTGAATTGAATTGTGTGTGTACATGTGTATGTGAAAAGGAGAGAGAGAGATAGCAAGAAAGAGAGAGAGAGAGAGAGAATGTGAGGAAAGTTTTAGCTTGTATGCATATTTATTTCATTGTACATCACCACATTTAAATTGTTAATGTATTCCAAGACACACTGTACCATTGTGTGGAGAAAAAAAAAAGAGTACTGCAAATAACTACTAAAGAGATAATTATAAACTACTACATGTACTGCCACTACTCTACCCGCGGGCTTCCACCTTGTCGTGGTGGGGGAGCTTTAACTCATTCAAGTCGTTCCGGCCATATATGTCCGGAATTAATATATAGCTGTCAATTTGATGCATTTGCTTCATTGGAAGTAAATCTGTCTGCACACTTCTAAACTTGCTTCACTCCCTTAGACTACAATTTTGCCTCTGACTTTGCTTTTGTAGTGGTTTGTTGTGGGGGAACCAATCAGTGTTGAGTTTTTCTAGATATAAAGTTTATATATTAAAAAAGTCTGATCTACTATTTCCCATGTCTAAACCTTAAGTAAAAACCCGTAATCTTCTTTCAGAGTAGAGTGGCTCAATGTTTCCAGCACTGTGAAATTATGAGCTATAGGGTACAATGATGAAGATGCCATGTCATGAATTGTACTTGTTTTTTAGTCCCCGAGACGAAGGTTCAGGGAGCTATTGTTTTCGTCTGGTTCGTCCGAAGTCCGTCCGGCGTGCCTCCGTCCGTCCGGCTATTCGTCCATTTTTCCAAAAAAACTATTCAGTGTATCATCAAATTTGGTATACTACCGTAGTTTGCCAAGAGGCAAGCTATCCACTGATGTATTTAGTTTTACATTAAGGTCAAGGTCGCGCCAGTTACGGGGTTCAAACCCCGAAACACATAATCACTAATATCTCGTGAAGTTTTGCATGCATTTCAATGCAGTTTTGTTCACAACATTTCTTGATGAATGGTCTATAACACAGTTGTCATGAATTTTTCTGTGCGCTCGTGTGCGCATGATCGCGCGCGCTAAAATCACGGGTCCGAACCCCAAGGCTATATATAAAAAACTATTCAGTTACGTGCTGTTTTGATCCGTTTTTATGTAGTTACGTGCTGTTTTGATGCGTTTATGTATGTGTACAACTGACATTCCGATTTCGAAGTAGCTCGGCGATGCTGCGAGGGGACTTTGCAGCCACTCGGCGTTGCACTTGTTTTTTCTTGTTTTTTCCTTCAGGTTTGGGGACGTTGTTAAGAATCATCGATGTGTTTTGTTATACCTGGTCGAACTTTACGCAGTGACAGTCCTGAGATAACCATAGCTGTTGACGGGACTATAACAGACTAACTAACTAACTGCCACTACTAGAGATAAACTATTCCAGTATAAGAAATCTACAGGTTCATAGTAAGCACCAGCTTCAAGTATTTCTTTCTAAATTCCATCAACAGAATCCTTATCTTTGGGTTTTCTTTCTTCATACACATGAATTGATAATCCATACAATCAAACATAGACATGTGACTACAAACATAAATAATTATATAACAAAACTTGTAAATCTCAGATGCAAAACAGATTATTAATCCAGAAAATGTGGGTCATGTTAAAACAGGTAACTAGTCAGTAGAATACACGTAACATGATCCCCAAAATACCTTGCTGTCACATGTATTTTTTTAATCCAATTTGAATCTACCATACATTAAAATGGTCAAATCTATTTTTGAACTGCATCAGCGTCGTGCTGAAACCCTTTTCTTGTTTTCGACTTGGAAACTTGCAATTTCACAAACCCACCCCCATCCCTTTAAAAAAAAAGTTGAAAAGTAAAGACAAAAATGAGGCTTGCACATCACCTACAAAAAAAACTAAAATTTGTATGCATTAAATATAATTTTGTTTTAAAAACTTCTCATTTGTGTCTGCACAATCAGAAGTATATCAGCGTACATGTGTGTGTGTGAGAGAGAGAGAGAGGGGGGGGGAGAGAGAGAGAGAGAGAGAGAGAGAGAGAGAGAGAGAGAGCAAAACTAAGTGTTAAAAACTCCAAATTTGAATTGAGTGAAAGTTACGACAGTGAATGGTATGTCTGAAGATTAGACTGGTTTCAATTCAAAACAACAACAAAAGGCTGTAGCTAAAGCTTTTCCCTGTATTTCACGAATTTGTTCTGATAAAAACACATTTGATGGCTAAGTTCATAAAACAGAAGTGGAGAATAATCAGATAAGAGAAAGACAGAGATTATATGAAGCTGCATTATTGGATTACACAGAAATACTGCACAGTTTACTTTAACTATGTAGACAATATTAAAAAAAAAACTCATTTGTGTTTGTGTGAGTGTTTGCATGAAGTGTGTTTGTGGTGTGTGTGTGTGTGTGCGCATGTACGCTTGCATGCTCACTACTATACATTTGTGTATGTAAGCAAGAACATGTACTGGTATGTGCCAACACTTAATTCCAGTAGTACATGTTTGTTGTAACCAGTAGTATCCCTTTTTGATGAATAAAACCAGGAGCAGAAGCACATGAAATAAGAATGGCAAGATCTTCAACAAATCACACAGAAATGTACATATAAAAGCATGAAATAGCTCAAACAAATCAATAATAAATTTAAAATAAACATAATAAAAACAACAATACCAATTAAAACAAATTCAGGACTTCTTCTAAAACTATAAAAGAAACAATCCCAAAGAAAGTATTACAACTTTACGAGAAGCAAAAGTAATAATAACAGTCTTTGAAACTGAATCTCTTGTACCAACAATAATAAAATAAAGAATATAACAGTGTTAGTATGTTACACCTTAACATATTACCTTCTATGTTACACCATAACATACTATTATCAATTTATACTGAATAAAACCTTTTTTTTCATAGTTGATTTAGAAGAGACTGGAAGGAGATCTGGTATTAATTTTCATGCTTAAAATTTGTTTCTAGTATGTTCAGTAGAAGCAGAGATATGCCAACTTGACGTTTAAAACTTGATGAATACCTAATTAGCTAAACTTTAGTTTCAATACTAACACATCTATCTCCAAAAATATAATTAACAATTATTTTATAAAACTCATCTGCAGAAAAATGTTTTTCTAGCAAAATGTGTAAGTTTTTTAAAAAAACTAAACCAACCCAAACCCAAATCAGGACAAAAAGTGATTTCTCACATTTTTCATGGCGGAAGCTTGCTTAATTCAGTTTATTCGGTCAATGTACCAAAGAGGAAATAAGACTGAAGCTAAACAAAAAAAGTCAGTCTGATTTGATCATGTAAAACATACTGAACTAGTTTGCCAAGTACCAACGGTATAATTCAATACCATCAACCAGGGACGGTATTCATGTCGAGATAGCATGAGACTTAGCATGATGCTAACTTAGAAGCTCTTCCAAAAGTCCTATTAAATCCTATAGGACATTGGAAGAGCTTCTAAGTTAGCATCATGCTAAGTCTCATGCTATCTCAACGTGAATACCGTCCCCGATGATGAAGGATGTGCAATAAAAACTAAATCAACTCGCTTGTTTTTGCCAACAAGAGTAAATAAAAAGCAATCCCCAAAATAAAACATGAAAACAGCATGTGAAAAGCACAACATTGAACAATTTTGTTTTTTAAAAATCACGGTTTAACCCTTTCACCGCCAACGTCGCATTTTTGCACCACAATGATTTAACACCCATGTCACTAAAAGGCATCAAATCAGGGTCTGTTATCCAAAGACCCCGTTCTCTTCATTTTGGGAGGTGGGGATAGGCCTTACTTTAAATATGTTACAGAGGAATCCCCAATATTACAGACATATTTTTATCTCTTCCCAGGTAAGTTTAATGGACCTTTTTTGCTGAAAAATGGCTGGCGGTGAAAGGGTTAAATGATAGTGAACAGACCAGTGTAACACATTTTTAATGCTCTGTGTTAAAGAAAAAAACATTTGTGGTTTGTTTTAAAATTCGAAGACATACAAACATGTACATGTATTATGTCATACCTAAAATGTAAAAAGAAATCACACCTTTATATATTAACCCCTTCACTGCCAAGCCCGTTTCCGGTTCTGAGGCACCTATTTGCCAAGCCGTTTTAAGTTGCGGAGTCACTTCTAAATAAAAGTGCATATCATCGCTGTCCGACGCTAACCGTGTATTTACACAATCAGTGATTTTACAAGAGCATCAAAAAACATATTGTCGCCTGCTACAAAGTCAATCCCCATTTGATATACACTTGACCCTTCTTCTTTACCGATGAGTAAACATGTGACACAATAAAAGTTGCATTAACACCCAACATTTTCGTGAGAATTCAGTTACACGGTTAGTCACAAAGTTAGTGCATTATTCTCACAATGGGAGATACGACAGCTGCCGGCAGTTACACGATTAGAGTGACCAGTTACATGCTTATCGCGTCAAAACCAGCAACAACCTGCCACATACACGATTATTTCTGTGGTATCATGTGACAAATTTGAGCATTTTCATTGGTCGCAGACACAAGATATTTATAGAAGACCTGCGTGAGGTCACTGGAAGGAGTTTCAGTAAAAAATATATTTTTGTAGATACACGGTTAGCGTCGGACAGTGACGATATAACCTATACTTTTCTGAAAGGTAATTGAATATACATGTATTATCATTTGAGAATACTTTCACATGCATCCTGCGAAAAGCATATGGATAGAAAAAGGGAAACTCTTAGAATAACCCTATGACGGATATTTCTGCGACAGGGCTGTTCATAGGTTACCGGAAGTTGATGGAAATATCCGTGACGGGGCAGTGCAGAGGTTAATATAAAACCTACGACTATAACTAGTAATATCGATGGTTTCTATCCAAGAAGCCATTCACATTCAAACTTGTTGGATGAATACGAGTTCCCTAAAGCTGTATGTGTGTGTGTGCTTTGTATGCCTAGAATGTGAAGCACATCATGAAGTGTGTAAGCCTTTGTATATATACAGTGTGTGTGTGTGTGTGTGTGTGTGTGTGTGTGTGTGTGTGTGTGTGTGTGTGTGTGTGTATGTGTGCACATTCATGTGTGTGCATTTAAACATGTAAATGATAAGCATTTTGGTTCATGACTGTGTACACAACATGTATGTACATATTCTTAAACATATTCGTAACATAATCTTTCTAGCAAATTGTGGAGGGTTTTATTTCACGTTTTTCAAAAGGAAGAGCAAGTTGATTTTTAAAAAAGCACTTAAATGACGCAATTTCAAACTTTCTGAATTCTATGCCAGGGCATGACGAAGACAGTGAACACACTTAGCAGGAAGACCGACAACAGATTCACCAATACAACGTTCAGTGAAAACACACCAGCCACAGACAGGGCTTGAACAGGCAAGGACCAGCGTCTCTACAACACAAAACTGAAGCCACTGTCAAGCAAAAACCACACAACAAAAATATAACAGTACTGTACAAGCCCCACAATCTGATATTTTTTAGGAAAAAACACCCCCCAAAAACGTCTCTGTACGATTTCGCTTTAGCATCTCCATAAAAAAGACCACAATGCATAATGGTCACAAAACGAGATCAACAACAAGAATAAATTTAGCACACAAAACGACAAAAAACGTTCACACTGATCAGGGTTTAGCTGTTACCACTTTCAGTGACAGTGGCCAATCTCCCAGCCAGTGTCTCCGCAAAGCCTCTTTCAAAGTCCTCTCTTTTATCTTTAGCAAGTCCAAAGGGGTTGACCCACATGTCCAATTTCAGTCCTACGACTATCTGTCAGGTGTAGAGTGGCACAGAGGTAACGCGTTCGCTTTGTGTCAAGTAAACCCGAGTTCCAATCTGGGTACAGGGAATTTTTCCTCTCGCTTTGCACTAGGCCTCATGGTCTGAACGTGGAGTCTTTCAGATGAGACAATAAACCTAGGTCCTGTGTGCCCATGCACTTAGCACACGTTAATCCCAGTGGCAACGAAACTATTCGAAAACTAGAAGCTGTGAATTAAAAATACTAATACAATACAGCAGAACTAACATTAGAAAACATTTTTTTGCTAACAGAGTTGCCAAGTATTGGAATAACCTCTCTGCACAAATCAAGCTTGCACCAAACATTAACCAGTTTAAAAACCTCCTGGACAAAGACCCTAAATTGACAGAATTGAGATACCAACATGACTGATTGTGTCATCAAAAACCGTCACAGCTGTGCTCAATACTAAAAAAACTATATTGAAAGGGCACTTCAGAGGCCGCGAGGCCTAGTTGCCCTCATTACCTGACCTATGATTCTGAAGGAATACTATTGTCTAAATGAATCTGATGAAATCCCACTAGCTTCGTTCGCTACATTCAATGTAGACCTCAATGCACGAACTACATGGCATAGAAATACAACATATAGGTATAGGTCAAGATGTGCCATCCCCCCTACATTTCTCGGTTAATTCCATATTTCCGTTTTTGCCTTTCTTACCAAACATGAAGCTGTATTTTGTGAACATTTTCAGCTAATTATCTTTGTTCAATCATTAATTGCAGTCATGATAAAGGCCATTCTCTAATAGAACCCCCCCTATGTACTGCAGTACACCGCAGCATTTGTCACAGTCATGGTTCATTGCGTTTTTCCGTCTGATAGGGGGGGGGGGGGGGGGGGGGGGGGTAGGGGTAGGGATAGTATTCCAAAAAGATAAATAGCTGAAAATGTTAATAAAATACAGCTGTATGTTTGGTAAGAAAGGCAAAAACGGAAAAATGGAATTAACCGAGAAATGCAGGGGGGGGTGGCACATCTTGACCTTTACCCAACATATAATTCATCAGATTCGTTGATGGGGGATTACAAATATAGTGAATGAAACTAGTAGGATTTCATCAGATTCATTTTAGACAGTGGTATTTTACAAGAATCATGCCTAACAAATGTCACAATTGGATATATTAGTCATACTACGATTGCAGTTATAAGTGGACCAACACACACATTACAGCACCAGGTAACAGACAAGGATCCACTTTAGCTTGTCCCCAAAAAGAAAGAAAAAAAGATGCCTTGGCTTGAAGTCCTTCCTGCATGAGTTGCTCAATAGGGACTATGTAATACTACACACAAAACAAACAAAAACAAAACAAACAACAAAGAAGAGAGAAGAAATGTGATGGTCCATGAGAAAACCAGACATACTGCAGAAGCTTTCTTTTCTTAAGATGCAGCTAGGATTTTCTAATAAATGCACAGAAAACAGAGTTATTCTTCTTCTTCTGCATTCCACGGCCATAATGGGTAAGGTACGTATGTGTCCGGTTTTCAGTCTTCACTGGTCTATCCACTGCGTACAGCCGACGCATTCTGATTTCGGAGGAGCTCAAAGGACACAAATTATTTGGAAGATTTTTTTTTTTTGAAAAAAGGGAAGGAGAATGGGCCAATAAGTCAGAAAGATAGTAAAATTAGTAGATGACAGAAAGCAAAGGGAAAAGGCAGAGTCAAAGAGAGTGGCAGATTAGAGGAAGTTACAAGCACAGAACTTCCAGAAGGCGGGGGAACTATTTTTTATGAAAGACCCCCCAGTATTTTTTAAATTTTGATACAGCGCTAAATCTTGATAGAAATCCCCACGGGGAAACATAATTGGGTAAAGGTCAAGATGTGCCACCCCCCCCCTACA
Source organism: Phymorhynchus buccinoides (assembly GCA_017654935.2). NCBI lineage: Eukaryota > Metazoa > Mollusca > Gastropoda > Neogastropoda > Raphitomidae > Phymorhynchus > Phymorhynchus buccinoides. The sequence goes on along the minus strand of JAGGCT020000594.1, from coordinate 3,650 downwards.
TTTCTCGGTTAATTGTATTTTTCCGTTATTGCCTTTCTTACCATACATAAAGCTGTATTTTAGGAACATTTTTAGCTAATTACCTTTTTGGAATACTAACCCTAACCCTAACCCTAGCCCTAACCCTAACCCTACCCCCCACCCTATAAGAGGGAAAAACGCAACGAACCACAACTGTGACAAATCGCGGTGTACTGCAGTACATAGTGGGGGGTAGGGTTAGGTTTAGGGCTAGGGTTAGGGTTAGGGTTAGTATTCCAAAAAGGTAATTAGCTAAAAATGTTCCTAAAATACAGCTTTATGTATGGTAAGAAAGGCAAAAACGGAAAAATACAATTAACTGAGAAATGCATGGGGGGTGGCACATCTTTACCTTTACCCATAATTCAAATATCTTTGCTTGTTTTGAATTTGGAGTCATTTGAAGCTCGACACCAATGATACACCATTTTCAGACATTTGACATTGAAGAGAGAGTTCTGGCTCTTTGTTTCTATTTCGATTTGTTTTGTAAATGATTAAATTAACAAAGAAATCGTTGATTTTATATTTTCGATATTGGTAGAAAACATAAAACATATGGTGATAAATACTCCCCGAATAGCAAATTGATATTTTTAGGGAAGTGGACTAATTCTTACTTTTTCTTTTTTTTAAAATGTGCTGTGCGCATTATGCAGTTTTCTTAGACACCATCACATCTTATTGACAATTTAAAATAGATATAAAAAAAATACAAAAACAAAGAAATAAACAAAATGTTAATAGCCTGGGACGGTATTCATGTCGAGATAGCATGAGACTTAGCATGATGCTAACTTAGAAGCTCTTCCAATGTCCTATAGGATTTAATAGGACTTTTGGAAGAGCTTCTAAGTTAGCATCATGCTAAGTCTCATGCTATCTCGACATGAATACCGTCCCAGGTTCACAAACTTGATAATAAAATTCAACAGCCCATGATCCATTGATATAATGTGACAGGATGTTCACCGTTGTGGTTGGCATTCAAATTTGGAGTCCACTTGACTGCCATATAACGTATCACGTACTGACTTGATGACATCACTGATGACAGGATGTTCACTTTTGTGATCGACATTCAAATTTGGAGTCCACTTGACTGCCGTATAACATATCACATACTGACTTGATGACATCACTGATGACAGGATGTTCACTTTTGTGATTGACATTCAAATTTGGAGTCCACTTGACTGCCGTATAACATATCACGTACTGACTTGATGACGTCATCAGACGAAGAGGAATAACTCTAATATGCTGGCTTTTGCTCTGACACAGTCAAGAGAGTTATATCCCCAGACCATTTTGCCAGATTGGCTCTATCAGTTGTCTTTTTCATGGCATTTGTCCAGTGATTTTTTCTTTCATTTTCTCTGGCAGTCAAGGGGTTAATAACACCAGTAGCAGTGATGTCCTGAGGCCCAAGTCATCAGACATGGTCCTCATAAAACTGATAATGTTCTATTGTGATGTCCTGTCAGAACAAATGTCCTACTGAAACTGAACAATGGCAGACTGTCCTACCGATTTCTACAAGAGCCACAACATTTCGTCCCATTGATTTTCTTATTTTAGGACAGTTTGTCCTACTTTTCCATCCTTGGTGCATCACAGCAATAGTAGGTGTAGAATTTACAATTCCCTGCAACGGTCCAAACAAGCTTCTGGCTCTTTTCTCACACCAGGTCAAGCTCTGTGACATCTGTAATGAGCTGTTAGCACAAGCCTGCACAAAGAAGCAGCCCTACAGATTGTCTACAACGTGCGGCATGCACTATCTATCCGTTCAATAGAGCACAGTGTAGAGTGGCACAGTGTTCGCTTCGTGTCAAGTAAACCCGAGTTCGAACCTGGGTACAGGGGATTTTTCCTCTCACTTTGCACTAGGCCTTGCGGTCTGAACGTGGAGTCTTTCGGATGAGACGATAAACCGAGGTCCTGTGTGCTCATGCACTTAGCACACGTTGAACCCAGTGGCAACGAAAAAGTTGTCATTTGGTCAAAACTTACCCCCCTTCCTCATCAGTCACACAAAAATTGCATGCAAAAAAAAAAAAAAAGGGGGGCGCGCCTCTGGCTGCGACGCGCTCTCCAGGTGGGGGCAACCCGAATTTCACAGAGACGCCTCTGTGACTATAATGTACCTAACCTAACCTAACCAAACAAGTCATGCTACTTATCAGCCAACAACTAACACTTTTTTATTTTCATAATTCAGCTGCCGTTAGGACAAACCATTTTCCTACACAACCTATGAGATCTCAATAGATGGTCAGCAGTTAGATGGGATGGGTACTATAGTAGCAATAGTGAATACATTCACATTTACTATGATTACCCTGTTGAATATGTCACCAGTAGGTTACCGTAGAAGCAGTATGAATGAATATTATACAATATTATGCATGTCAATCAGTCTCACCGACGCACTCATTCTCTGGATTACAGACACACTAAATCCTGACACCAAGAACAGCTTGAAAGAGAACAGCGGACATAAAACCCGCAAAGTATGGATTTAAAAAGCAACTTTTACTGCGTTGCAATGGTTAACTGTGACATCTGTAAAGCTGTGTTAAGATACTGTAAAGTGACATAGAAACACCCGAAGGTGCTGATGGGACCCAGAGATGCACCAGCCACGCCCGTCCCATCAACGCTAGAGCAGCCCTGCCCCTGTTAAGACACTGTAAAGTATTTGATTTCTTTTATGTTTATCTATATAATGTGTCATCTAATTTGATCAAGGACTGCCACACAAATCCTTCGACTTTCTCTTTCATTGAATGTTGCTATATTTCTTGAAGGCTACACGTTATAATGCTTTCATGTAATACCTAAATTCCAACTCTCCATCCCCACATGCAATCTGACTAGAAAGTGTCCAGTAAGTGATTTGTACTCTACTACTAAGACAACAGTTTAGGATGAAAAATAAAACGTGGCTAATAATATTACATGGAAACCTAAACTTATGATTGAATAAGCTGTTCTCCAAGCTATCAAATAAATCATATGATAGCTATTGTTAATAAACTGTTTAAAAAGAAAAGAAAAAAGGAACCAAACAAACGTTACGAGCTCTTTCATCCCAAATGAGAAAACATAAGACCAAGATTACATTTTAGGTCATTAACATCTTGTCAGCAGAAGACAATATTTCTAAAAATGTGTGATCATGTTGCAGCTAAAAACACTCCACCATAAATTAAAAAAGCAGCGTGCTTTCAGTTCAGTCCGGACAGTACAAATTATGTCTCAAACAGTAAGAGGAAATAATAAAAAGACTAAGAATTTAAGTGAACTCATCACTCAGTCCTTTTGAAATGGCCTCATATGCATTAAACTAAAGAATCCCTCTGTAGACTCAAGAACATCTGCCTCCGCAAAGTAATGGAAGAGTACATGGGAATGAAGGGAAAGGGAACTGGGCAAAGTACAGTCATTTTGAAGGTTACCCTGCACTTTTAGTTACATATTTTGTTTTAAAGCATCTACATATATTTGCCATGCATGCAAGTTCATAAATGTCAAGATGTGTCACCCCCCCCTACATTTCTCGATTAATTGTATTTTTCCGTTATTGCCTTTCTTACCATACATAAAGCTGTATTTTAGGAACA
>JAGGCT020000593.1:0-25000 GCA_017654935.2 Phymorhynchus buccinoides | reverse complement strand
TCAAAAGGCTTACAACTAAGGCAAATCATATAGTAATAAGCCAACTGTCCGTGTGTGTCTGAAACATGAAACAGGCCTTATAACTCCGCCGTTTTTTGACCCAATCGCTTCAAATTTGCTGTGAGCCCTAACGGGGTGATGGCAACGGCAACCTAGGCAGCCGTGTCATTTGCGCGGTTTCGCAAATGCGCGCATCCGCCGGCCTCTCGGCGCCCGTATCTCCGGCATTTCTGGGCCGATTGCCTTCGAATTTGGCAGGAAGATGGACTACTTAAGAGTTACGGCGAGCCTGGCTGATAGAGTTATCGTTAGTGGGGTAGTTCACAATGGCGGCTATGCAAAGACTCAGATTAAAATTTGAACGGAGAAATCAACTGGCCTATCGACGTGTTATGTCATAAAGATGTTTAAAAGGGACACAACCAGTGTTTCTGTCCTCATTGCTCATATGACTCTGTGCCAAAAGGTGGGCATAAAAAGTGGACATAGAGGGTAAAAAATGAAACTATTAATACCATTTAAATACATGCATATTTAGAAAGGATATAAATGAGGCAAAACATGTGCAAAGTGGCAGGACAATTTTTCAACCGATTTCTGAGAAAATAGTGATAATGTGGTGTCCCCCACCTGATGACGAACATCAATGATTACATCACAACCATGGTGTTATGTCACAGTATTTTCTCATAGCTCCAGCAAATCATGTTGTGTTAAGTTGTTTTCATTGTTTGCTATTAGTCTGTGACATTTCCTGTTGAAATTTGCTGTTAGTATGATGATTATTATGGGTCTGTTGCGGTAACAAATGACCTTCGTCATCACTTTACATTTGAAAGTTGTATCAAATACACTAATTCTGTCTTTAAGTACTTAAGATGGCATAAAAAAACCAATTACAAGTTAACTGAATATTTTCTACCAAACTGTTAATTGATTCATGTCATTGTTTTTGTTTTATTACACAATGTGTGAAAAATGTATGACGAACATCAAACTCAAAGTTACCTAAATCATTTATTTTCCAGTTTCTGGCCAAAATGTCTATGAATAACTGTATTTTTGTCTACAGTAAGCAGAATGCTTTAAAGAAAATAATAACTTGCATGAATAAAGTTTTTTTCAAAAAACTATTGAATTATTTATCATAATTCACTATTTACACCATAGGACATGTATGACGAACATCATAGTTACATTAATAATTTTCATTAAGCACTATTTTTTCATTTATCTTTCTATGAAGGCTGCAAAGTGCTCTAAATTAATTACTAAACCCACTGAAGTGGTGTTCATTTGTTTATTAGATGGTTAGACCAATAAAACCAGCTAAATTTGATAATTAACATGTTCTTGATGACGAACATCAAGTCCAGTAAAATGATTACATTGAACATTTGGATTAGTGCAGAAGAAAGAAATGAACATGCTGGTGTTAAATAAGGGTAGGGGTCAACTTTATATGACAGTTTAATTGTAAAATAAAAGAGAGCAAGTTAAAAATATATATCTTGAGGATTTTATTGAGCATTATAACTTAGGTATGACGGATGTCAAGTGTTACATCTAAGTCAGAACCTTTAAGAGAAAGTGCAATATTATTTAAAAAAATATATTTATACTCCTATGATAAAGTAATATCTGCTCCAACAAAGCATGACATTTTCATGTATTTTGGATTTATATAAGTGAAAATTGTTGGGAAGTTTGATTTTGGTTAAATGATTACATCAAAAATGATGTTTGTCATCAACATTGGTTTAAGTCTAATAACTAACAGAACTTTCATTTTTGAATGTTACAATCTTTAGCGTTTACTAATGAGGTACTTTTGCATAACCTGTCCAAATTTCAAGTAATTTTACTGGAGTTTGTGTGTTCTAGCACTTGTTGAAATCATGACTATTTGCAATGTCCACTTTTGAAGACCAGATTTTGGGGCTGATTTGACATTCATTGTCACATAACTAAATAACTACTGATCTTATAAAGCTGATATTGTCTCTAGTGTCTTTTCAGACATTTGTCTATATGTTTATAACATAAGCACAACAGTCAGAAGGTTATGTGACAATTTATTGAGAATGTAAGTACCTGACCCTCTCCGTGCTCACCTTTTGGCACAGAGTCATATAGGGAAAAGGGACCAGATGTTAGTCTTTTCTTTTCAATGTCTTTGGCTCTTTGCTTGCCTCCCGGCCGCGAGCGCGCTGCAGCTATTTTTATACAGACAGTGGAGAGAGAGAGAAACTGACTGGGGTGGGGGTGGGAGTAGAACACAGCAAGCTCCCCCCCCCCCCCCCCCCCCCCTAGGGATACTGGGGGGGTTAAAACTGCCACGGGGTGATTGCTAGTTGTATTAATAAAGCTAAGAACATGCTCCCAAAAACTCGAAAACCTGGGCTGGAAATGTGGAATAGTGGAAATCATTGGAGAGCAGGCAGAGGACCAGGCTCTCCACACTGCACAAGATCAGCACCGACGCTGTACACTGCCAGAATCTGGTGCCGCTTCCATCTCGGCAAAGGCATGGACCTGGCTGGCTGGGCCAAGCTTTCTATACTTCTTCTTTTTCTACTGTCCACTTCCTTCTTCTTGATAGTTGTCTTGCGCATTCCCGTAGATCCTCCCAAATACAGCGACATAATAGTCAGCAGTGACTGCAGTTGCTATAGGGAAAAGAAGAAGAAGAAGACACCACCTGCAGTTTCAGTGCCACACTAAGTACAGGTCCAACTCGTTCCTCCCATCAGGGAGTGGAATGAACTGCGGCAGGATTCCATCGCAGCCTTCACTGGGGTGGGAACACTGCTGATGCATGTGGCACGTCAGGACTGCATGCTGATCAATAACTCATAAGTCTCCCTCCTCCCTCCCTCCAAGTCTGCCAGGTGCCAGTCCGCCGTCGACATAAATTGGAGCCACACCCGTTACTACAGACTTTGGTCTTTGATCGTGGGCTTTTGGAGCATGCCCAAACTGCCAAAGTCATTAATATTATTGTCTTTCTTGGCATGACAAAATGAACAATCATTGATCAAAGACTTGTCCTGAATTTCTTTTAAATCGATCAATTTGAATGTTTCACTTTCAATTAATTTGGGTTTTTTTAAATGAAATTCACAAATCCTTGAGCTTGTGCTTCTTTTGGTTTTCAGTATAATTGTGTTTGCACACTGACACAGAGAAAAGAAAACATTGTTTTGAATTTTTGGAATAGGAAAAAGATGATAAAGAAGAAAACTGAAGCAAACTTACTATCAATTTTATCCATGAATTTGTCATTTTTTATCCTAATTCAGTCAGGTCAGATCTTCAGGGCAGCCAGTCCTCGCGGCCTCTTGATGTGCCCTATCTTTTGATTGTTTGTTATTGTGGTTTTGTTCATCAATCAGATTGGCATAGCTGTGGTGCTTTTCAGTAATTGATTAATTCTCATAACTTTGTCACTTCTATTTTCAGCACTACAGTGGCCTTGAGGAGGCAATTTACAGGAATATAGATGCCTGCAAGGAACTGGCTCACACTACCCGATCTGCTTATGGACCTCATGGTAATTTTTAAACTCGACTCAACTCAACTCAACTTTTATTTTGTCATAGAAAACAAGGATAATTTTCCTGCGGACACATCAAATGTACACACAAGAAACATAACAATTTATAAAAGAACAAAATAAATTGTAATTACATGCTTTAAAAGTTTCTTTCACACTTCACACGCCCCGCTCACTTTAACAACTGCACGCCCGCTTGCGCGCTCACTTTCATACAACTTTCCACCAACATCAAATCTCATCACAGGACTTTGGCAATACAACATTATAGACCCTATTTGAACAATCAAACCAAAACATCTCTCTCTCTCTATGACTCTCTCTCTCCCTTCTCCTGTCCCTCCCTCCTCCATCCCCTCTCCTCTCTCCATCCCCTCTCCCCGTCTCTCCCTCACCCTATCCCACCATCTATCCCCTCTCTCCAAACCCACCTTTCTCTTCCGCAATAATACAATGAGCTAAACTGCACATCTGCATGGAATTTACTTTAGATTGCCTTCACTTTTCTTCTGCGTTTCCAGGCCATATAGCCATAATGGGTGAGGCATGTATGGGTCCGGTTTTCAGTTTTCACTGGTCTCCCGGCTGCATTCAGTCCAATTTTGGAGGAGCTCAACGGAGAAAATAATTAATCATAATGTATTTGAATTTTTTTAAGGCAAGAGAATGGGCCAATAAGGCAAAAAAACAGTAGATGACAGTAAGAAAAGGAAAAGGCAGTCAAACTCAAAGGGAGTGACTGATCACAGGAAGCTTTTAACACAGAACTTACAGGAGATGGGCAGGGATGTGAGAGCTGCGTGCAGGGGTCGCGCTAGTGTTTTTGAAAACGCGTTTTGCTTTCGCGACGTCGGCAAGGGAAGCAAAAAATCACGTCAAAGAACAAAATGATAAATGTAAGCTAAAAACAATGAAAACAAGACCAGCAACAAAAACATGCATTTTTATTCACTAACCAGTCATTTTCGGTGATCCTCAAAGTCGACACGAGCCCTGTTGATCACCCCAATGCGCTTACAGTGCTTTTCCCGCCACACTGCACTGCGCCTACGTCACAGCAGTATTGGACGGAATCTGGATAACTAATGAAAGAGAAAGGATGGGATACTTACCTCCTCTGAAAGCAGTGGCACTTTTCTATAGTCTGTTCCAATGTTTGGTGTATCAGAACCACTATACGTGTAAGGACCGTAGGACTTCTAAAGTCTGATTCACCATCTAGACTCAAATGCGATTTTGAGCGGACGTCATTTTGCGTACGGATTACGCGTAAACGCCGTAAAAATGCGTTGGTGATTTTTAAAACGCGTCAAATAACGCAAGAAACATGCGTTAGCGCGACCCCTGCTCATCACAGGAAGCTTTTAACATAGAAGATGGGCAGGGATCTGAGAGCTACGCGAAGGCGTGTAAATGCGCTTTTTGCATTCGACTAACACAGAAAACAAAACACACAAAAAACCACCCACCCAAAACAAAATCGAATAGAGAGAGAGACGATCGTACATATCAAGTTTGGTAGTCTTTCTTTGCGCACATACAATGAAAACGAAAGCAGTTTGTAGCGTGAGTACATTCCCTCAACTGAATTTTGTAAGCTTCTCTGTGGTTGGCCAGGTATGTCCAATGGCAGTGCGTCATTTTTTATTTGGAAGGAGGATTTTGATTTTTTCATAGCTATTAAATGACTGTTTCATCGTCAACCATGAACATTATTTATCACACCATAGATGTGAGGAAAGAGGAGATTGACAAAAGATGCCAACACACATTTGACAGGACTTCGCTGGATGAAACTGTAACGGACAGTAAGATCCGTGTAGGCGAGCAGTAAAAAAAAATTGATGTCGGAGGCAAAGTTTGACGATACCATCGGCTTCGGTTTTTTTGTTTGGGATCCTCTCACATCCCTGGATGGGGGAACTATTTGTTTAAAAGATCCACCGATGCTCTCACTTTGAATGTCAAGTGCATTGTGGCTATTGTGTATGGCCGTTGGCCGCATTCATACAGTCTGTACAGTCTGAATATTTTGTGATAGTCTGTTGTATTATACTGAGCATATTACTTTGATTAATAATACAAAAAATACAACTATATGATGAGCATGTTACATAGATTAATAATATACAGGGATGGGAATTGTCCGCCAAACAGCAAATTCTTGCCGAACTACCATTGCTTTTCCGCCGAAAAAAGTCTGTCTGCTGAAAAAACAAAAAAAGTAATTAAATCTAGCTATTCTAATGTTGCCTTAGGGCTTTAATTACAACAAAACAAGCTTCAGCGTTACCCCCTGGAACCCTACTAGGGGTCTTCTCTGGCCCTAGACCCCCGCTTTTCAACTTGTTGTTACTTTTCCAATTCCCATGCCTGAATATAATACTAAAAATAAAATAAATTGTTAACATTTCATTAATTTTAATTTGCTTTTCAGGCCAGAACAAGATGGTGATCAATCACCTGGAAAAGCTGTTTGTCACCAACGATGCGGCCACCATCCTGCGAGAGCTGGAAGTGCAGCACCCTGCGGCCAAGATGCTGGTTCTGGCCGCACAGCAGCAGGAGCAGGAGTGCGGGGATGGCACCAATTTCGTCCTGGTCTTTGCCGGGGCGCTGCTCGAAAATGCTGAAGAGCTTCTCCGCATGGTGAGTGAATTACTCTGAATGAGTTAAGAGAGCTGAGCTTTACCCATTTTACCTATTCTATGTCATGTGAGATACTGAGTACGTCAAATGTACCTTATTTTTCGGACTATAAGGCGATACTTTTTTTTTCCCCAGACTGAGACCCCTTCGCCTTATAATATGACTACTAAAATAGAAAAAATATAATAGCAGAATCTGAATTTTGTGTAAAATTTGGGAGGTGCGCCTTATAATCAGGTGCGCCTTATATAGTATGAAAAATACGACAACTTTCTTGCAATGCTGTGTTTTTGTTTATTTTTGCTAAGTATTTGGGTTTTTTAAAATCCCAATAGAACAGAAATCGGGGCACATAACTCAGGTGTTCACTGTATTGCAGTCAGTGCTTCACTTGGTAGCCTGTGCTACACTAACCCGTCCTATGTCTGTCCAAGTTCTGGTCTTCAGGATTATTGTGCACACAGAGGATATACTTTGTCTGTAAACACTTCATTCATGAAACTGTTCTTTAATTAACATGCTGTTCCAGTTTCATAATGTTCATGATTTCGATTGCTCTTTTATTTTGCAAACAACAGCCAATTGTTTTGTTGCAAAACAAAAGTGACTAAACATATATATATACATAAAAGGAAAGTTTAATGGTGTGTTTGTTTTTTCTTCTTAAATTTTTGATCGTTTAAACATATTACGTCATTTCTTAAAACAATAAGCATCACATCACCCTTTGTCTGATGTTGGGACATGACTGCTGACTACTGGCCTGTTGTGAGTCATCAAGGTTATGGAATTGTTTGATTATTAACCCTTTCACCGCCAATGTCGCATTTTTGCACCACAATGATTTAACACCCATGTCACTAAAAGGCATCAAATCAGGGTCTGTTATCCAAAGACCCTGTTCTCTTGATTTTGGGAGGTAAGGACAGGCCTTACTTTAAATATGTCTGACATTTAAAGTAAGGCCTGTCACAGAGGAATACCCAATATTACAGACAAGATTTTTTTCTCTACCCAGGTAAGTTTAATGGACATTTTTGGCTGAAAAATGGCTGGCGGCGAAAGGGTTAATGCAAGAGAAAGGGCTCTTTGGCAGAACTGACGGCAAGATATGTTTGCTTCGATTGGTGTACATCCCTTGTTTATCCAGAGACAAATATTGATTGTAATTGTTCCTTTGACTTGTGAGTTGACCCACCCTCTAAAAAAATAAAATAAAGAGTGACCCCTTAACACTATCATGTGAGGATCATGATGACCTAAAATTCTGAACTGTAGTTTACTAAGAAGTTTTGACACCATAGCATGAAGCATTTATAAAAGCTCTGTGTGTTGATCAAAGATAGCATGATGACCGCACATAACTCAGGTGTGCATTGCTGCACAATCAGTGTCACACTTGGTAGCCTGTGCTATATTAACCCGTCCTCTGTCTGCCAGACTTCTGACCTCTGTTCAGATCAGCTGTAAGACAGGGGGCACATTTTGTATCCATTTCATTCAGATCAGCTGTAAGACAGGGCACATTGTATCCATTTCATTAAAGGGCTATTGCTCATTCTATGTTCCATGACATCAGGGGGTCAATGTGCATAATATATCTCTAGATTGTTAGGGGGTCATGTGGATATTGTAGGAGGTCTCACATCATTTTTTAACATTAAACATTTGTCAGGTGAATATTTACTATGCTTAGTGATGTATTGGTCTGAAAAACAGTGGCGTCAAATGGCAGTTTTGAGAGTTGGAGGCATACCCAGTGTGCATCAAAATTAATATGTACTGTCATTCTGTTCCTTACAGGTTATAGCTTTAGAATGACCGCTAGGAATTTTTATGTGAGGATCATGCTGACGATCTACAGTTCGTAACTGTAGGAAGTCTTAACATCATGGTATTATGAAGCTGTCGTAAAAGTGATATGCGTTGATCAAAGAAAACAAAGCCGCACATAACTCAGGTGTCCGTTGTTGCACAATCAGTGTCACACTTGGTAGCCTGTGCTATATTAACCCGTCCTCTGTCTGCCAGACTTCTGACCTCTGTTCAGATCAGCTGTAAGACAGGGGGCACATTGTATCAATGAATGACCATTGCTGAGTCGTTCCGTGTTAATTGTCCCTTTGAAATCAGTCAGAATCGGCGTGTGAAATATGTCTCTAGATTGTTATGGGGTCACCTGGATATTTAAGGGGGTCTCTGTTTATAATTCTTAACACTTTCAATGCAACTGAGTTTCAACACAACCCCTCTCGCTGCTCTGTATGTATTCCCTCAGGACATTGCAGTCAAGGAGTAGAAATTCCCTCGGGATACCCGATTTTGGCCCTTTTCAATAAATTCTCTTAAAAAATCTGGAGTTCACAGTGACTTCATTCTTGCATAGTGGTTTAGATTTATATATAATAATTGAAAACCGACTTGTTAATTTGTGTTTTTAGACTCACTGAATCAGTGAATGATTTAAAAGCAGCCACATCACTGTCGGTCACAGGGGCATTTTGCCTGTTGCTAACATACTAGCAGCGTGTCGGCAATAGTAAGCTCGGGCGTTATCAGAAGTCTTAACATTATGGTATCATCATGTAGCTGTCATAAAAGCAATATGCGTTGATCAAAAAAAACAAAGCCGCACATAACTCAGGTGTGCATTGTTGCACAATCAGTGTCACACTTGGTAGCCTGTGCTATATTAACCTGTCCTCTGTCTGCCAGACTTCTGACCTCTGTTCAGATCAGCTGTAAGACAGGGGGCACATTTTGTATCCATTTCATTCAGATCAGCTGTAAGACAGGGGGCACATTGTATCCATTTCATTAAAGGGCTATTGCTCATTCTATGTTCCATGACATCAGGGGGTCAATGTGCATAATATATCTCTAGATTGTTAGGGGGTCATGTGGATATTGTAGGAGGTCTCACATCATTTTTTAACATTAAACATTTGTCAGGTGAATATTTACTATGCTTAGTGATGTATTGGTCTGAAAAACAGTGGCGTCAAATGGCAGTTTTGAGAGTTGGAGGCATACCCAGTGTGCATCAAAATTAATATGTACTGTCATTCTGTTCCTTACAGGTTATAGCTTTAGAATGACCGCTAGGAATTTTTATGTGAGGATCATGCTGACGATCTACAGTTCGTAACTGTAGGAAGTCTTAACATCATGGTATTATGAAGCTGTCGTAAAAGTGATATGCGTTGATCAAAGAAAACAAAGCCGCACATAACTCAGGTGTGCATTGTTCCGCAATCAGTGTCACACTTGGTAGCCTGTGCTATATTAACCCGTCCTCTCTACCAGACTTCTGACCTCTGTTCAGATCAGCTGTAAGACAGGGGGCACATTGTATCCATTTCATTAAAGGACCATTGCTCATTCTTTTTCATGATATCGGGGGGTCAGCAGTCAATGTGCATAATATATCTAGATTGTTAGGGGGTCACGTGGATATTGTAGGGGCTCTCACATCATTTTTTAACATTAAAAAAAGCAACTGTTTGTCAGGTGAACATTTACTCTGCTTAGTGATGTATTGCTCTGAAAACCAGTGGTGTCAAATGGCAGTTTTGAGAGTTGGAGGCGTACCCAATGTGCATCAAAATTAATACTGTCATTCTGTTCCTTACAGGTTATAGCTTTAGAATGACCGCTAGGAATTTTTATGTGAGGATCATGCTGACGATCTACAGTTCCTAACTGTATGAAGTCTTAACATCATGGTATTATGAAGCTGTCGTAAAAGTGATATGCGTTGATCAAAGAAAACAAAGCCGCACATAACTCAGGTGTGCATTGTTCCGCAATCAGTGTCACACTTGGTAGCCTGTGCTATATTAACCCGTCCTCTGTCTGCCAGACTTCTGACCTCTGTTCAGATCAGCTGTAAGACAGGGGGCACATTGTATCCATTTCATTAAAGGACCATTGCTCATTCTTTTTCATGACATCGGGGGGTCAGTAGTCAATGTGCATAATATATCTCTAGACTGTTAGGGGGTCACGTGAATATTGTAGGGGCTCTGACATCATTTTTTAACATTAAAAAAAGCAACTGTTTGTCAGGTGAACATTTTGTCTGCTTAGTGATGTACTGCTCTGAAAACTAGTGGCGTCAGATGACAGTTTTGAGAGTCAGAGGCGTACACAATGTGCGTCAAAAATTAATAATGTCATTCTCAGGCATGGGAATTGTCAGTCTTTTGGCTGATTTCTGTTTTCAGCTTTTTTGATGGTCCAAGAGGACATTTATTAGATATAAAAAAAGAATCCCAATGAGTAAAACTTTAGTTATTGGTTATAAATGAATGCAAACTGAACTAAATATATCAGTCTTATCTCTAATAGTAATACTGTTTTTAAGGCTTAGATAACAGAAGAAGCTTCATTTTCTGGGGGCTGTATCCCAACACACACGGTTTTCAGTTTTTTTATTCCTTGTTCCTAATCCTAATCCTATGCCTGCTCCAGACCCCAATTTTCAGTCTTTTTTGTCTTCTCTAATTCCCATGCCTGCATTCTGTTCCTTACAGGTTATAACTTTAGAATGACCGCTAGGAATTTTTATGTGAAGATCATACTGACGATCTACAGTTCCTAACTGTAGGAAGTCTTAACATTATGAAACTGTTGTAAAAGCGATATGCATAGATCGAAGAAAACAAAGCCGCACATAACTCAGGTGTGCATTGCTGCACAATCAGTGTCACACTTGGTAGCCTGTGCTATATTAACCCGTCCTCTGTCTGCCAGACTTCTGACCTCTGTTCAGATCAGCTGTAAGACAGGGGGCACATTGTATCCATTTCGTTCAGATCAGCTGTAAGACAGGGGGCACATTGTATCCATTTCAGTAAAGGGCCTGCTACACATCAACTAATATCGTACGACTATACGATTCTCTCACTTGGTCTCTTAACGCGAATCAAATTTGTTTGTCAAGACCACATGATCGAATCATATCGTACAGTCGTACGGTATTAGTTGACGTGTATGTGCGAGTCTCAAATAGGATTGTCAGTATGTAGGAAATCTCAGAAACTTTTGTTTTTGTTTGTTTGCTTATTATGGGGTGTTTTTTTAGTTGGTTTTTTTAAGGGTTGTGTTGTTTTTAAGGCAGAAGAGACTTTTCATATGATATTTGACGATATGAATCTGTACTGTTCCAGGGTCTGTCAGTGACAGAGGTGATTGAGGGTTACGAACTGGCCATGAAAAAAGCCCATGAGATTCTACCACGTAAGTGAATGCAATGATTGATTGCCTTTGACGCTTGCCTTTCTTTCAGTTCAAATCAATTCGATTTTTAGCATTTCAATTTTGAAACTAATGACACTCAGTGCTTCTGGCCACCAAACTGGAGATCACTCTCCTGGATAACATTATTTCCCTTTGTTAAGTAAGAGGCAAATTTTGATTTCGCGTGGTGAGACAGAGCGAGTTTTGCGTTCCTAGAAACTGTCTCTAAATGGAACGCCACCTTTGTGTCACGAGCTAAGGACGATAAGTCCACCTAAACAGCACTTTGCTCTTCCTGTTCCAACACTCATTTGTTTTGTGTTGGGTTTTTAACCGTAGCCCATTGATGCACCGAAGATGGAAAAGTGATCAGACAAACTGCCCAGAAACAAGAAAATCAAAAGAACAATGTTCTGGCTCTTGCAGAAATCAATTAGACAAAGTCTGTGTTAATCCCAATAGGACTTTTGTTCTGATAGGAAGGAAAAAAATAGGACACTTTTAGTTTTAATAGGACTATCAGGCATGAAAACAGCTCTACCGCTTCCACTGTCTCTGCCAAATTTTTTTCCAAAATTGAAGGAATCTTCACCGGGAAAAAAATTATCAGCCGAAAATGCGATTGCGACATTATTCTCAAACAGCGCAGTCCATAATCGGTCAATTGTAAACTGAACAAATTTGGGCAGATGTTGATGTTTGGTTTGGACGGTAAGTTGTAGCGTACGTGTACGCTGCCACACACACACAGACCCCGCCCGCTCGCTCAACAAAATTCCGACTGTAGCGAAAAATCCGGGTGGAAGGATTTCTCAGCTGGCAAATCACCTCTTTTTTTTTAGCATTACCATACTTTTTGGACTGTAAAGCGATATTTTTTTCTCCAATTTCGACCTATGCACCTAATAAATGAGGGCACCCTATTAGTGAACAAAATCGTGAGAAGAGCGGCAACGATTGCTGTACTCAGTACAGTCTACTGTGAATCACAACATTGAAAGTGGTAACGAGTCGCCGATACGACGAATACTCATGTTAAAATGCTTCAAAATCTCTATTATCATCCGAGATACCGTCCAACAGATGCCATAACCCTTCATTGGATGTAAAAAAATCATCATTGTAGGGCTTAAAATGCCATAATTCTACCAGTTTTCACGTAGAAAAGTAAAAACACAACAACCGGAAGTCGCAAAAACGGAAGCTCAATTATCTGAGAAGGGAGCCAACTCTCTCGTTTATGACAGCAGTAATGGTGGTCGGTAAGCATTTACAGGACGTGTATGGGCTTCAAACTTCGACTTTCTTTTGCAAGGTGTATAGACTTTTACTTTAATTTTTTCAGATTTTTCTTGAAAATTGCCCTATTCGCCTTATGCACAGCAGCGCCTAATGATCCTAAAAATATACGGTAGTTTTCATTCCTGACTTTGTCCCATGACCTGAGCCGCAGAACATCACTGAGTGCATAATTATGGAAACGGCATCATCAAATCCCACCTAGCTTACCAGAATAACACTTATACCTCTGCTGTCTGAATGTTATAGTTGGACTCGACTGACAAGCACACTAGCCTTTATTCTCACAAGCCGTCTTTAGTTAGATTTATAATTTTATATTCATCTTGCCCCTTTTCCCATCTCAATTAAAAGAGATCTTTTTATGTAAAACCCTTTTTTTCTGTGTTTTGCTATTCTCACAATCCGTCTTTAGTTACATTTATAATTTTATATTCATCTTGCCCCTTTTCCCATCTCAATTAAAATAGATATTTTAATGTATGTGAAACCATCAATCTATTATAACCATACTGACCAACACTCAAATCAATTGCATATAACCTTATCAGTTCGAAAACCATCAAGTGCAAATGCACTTAGTTAGCAAAGAAGCAAAAGGAAAGCCACCCCCTGCTGGTAGTATTACCTCCCTTATCCACTACCGACGACGTGGCTCCACTGCCCTTGATACTCACTTTAACTTTTTTCCACTTTGGGAAACCATCTTGTCTCAAGATTTGGAAACACTTTGGCGAATTTGGTGGGTTTGTTCCGATTGATCAAAATCTACGACCAAACCTGCACCCCAATGGGGCTAAGGGAACACAGAGAGATACGGGATGGCACAGAAAAACAAAGCTTAAATCACAAAATAGCAGAGGGAAGAAATAAAATGGCTACCCCACAAGTTGGAAAATTTTATTCTGATTTGTAATAGCCTTCACGGAAGTGGCTACATATGGGACTTCCGGTGGCTAAACGCACAGCATCTGTGCCAAGGGAAGAAATTTGTAGTCTTTTTAGACTATGGTATTTTGGTAATTTGGCAATTGCCCCAAGTTGGAAGAGTAAAGTCAGTTCGTAGTGAAACGGTAAGTATATAGATAGAATAGATAGATATGTTAATCTAAATCAAACATTTTCTGTTGTTTTGCAGAGCTGGTAATTGGCCAGGTGCCCAATCTGCGCAACAAGGATGAGGTGGGGAAAGCCATTCGCACCGCTGTCATGAGCAAGCAGTACGGCAACGAAGACTTCCTGGCCGATCTTATCACCAAAGCGTGTGGTATGTGGACAATGAGCCTTTATACTACTTCTTGGCGACACGAAAGGGCGATAATCTTAGGACTGAGTTGACCATGCCGCCTTGTGACAAAGCAAGGGCGATGATCTTATGTAGGTGGCGCACAGGTCTCAGTGCACGAGACAGGGGCAGAGAATTTTCAGTATAAAGCCTCATTGTCTTGATTTTTTTTTTTTTTTCTCACCAGCATTCAATATTTTTGTTGAGGTAAAAAATATACTGTATCTTTTCATTATTAATTAGTTATGTTCAGGATCATATACATGTTAGGTTTATAGATGCGAGTTGATTGATGTGGAAACAGAATTTGTTGTCCGAATGTTAGGCTATTCCAATTTTTTGGCTCGTGTCATGTCCTGAATTAATCCATGCATAGTGTTGATAAACGGAAATTGTTGCATTTCAATTTTCATTGTCATAAACCTTTTATTTACCTTTTTTTCGTCTTCTACTTAGGTTGGTTATGAAAGTAATGCAACGCCCAATCATGCGTGGTTTCAGTGTCTGTGCTGCCGGCCAAGCTGTCGTTTAGCGTGAACGTGTGTGTGTGTGCCCTTTGTTCCCACCCTGAGGCTGGTTATAGAAGTAGCGTTACGCTCAGTCAAGCGTGGTTTCAGTTAGTATGTGTGCGCATGCTTTTTTCCCCCTGAGGCTGGTTATAAATCTTAACAGGGCTGCCTACCGTCCCCCCTAGGGGGTATTTGTCCCTGGAAACAGTTGAAAATGGCACCCTGTCCCTGGAATCCACTTTTCTGCCTGGTGTCCCTGGAAACTGAGTTGAATCAAAAGTTTGTAAAGTATCCACTTGTCTTGTACAAGACAAGTGGCTGATCTACAAACTTTTGATTAGCTGACCTTACTTATTGAACACAGGAACACCAAAGGATCTTGAATACTGAAGCCCATTGGCACCGAAAATTATCAAGAAGTCTGCAAAAAAAATCCAGTCGCAGACATTTTGCAACGTACATCACTAAAATAATCAAAAAATTTCATTTTATACCCTGATCCAAGACATTGTGATTTTGTCCCTGGAAATAAGTCTTGGTCCCTGGTTTTTAAGCAGTTTGTCCCTGGAAACTGCAACAGGGGGTAGGCAAACCCTGGGGGCCGTTTCACAAGGGCTAACGTTACGTAGCGTGAGCGCAAATCGGCAAAAATGGTCTAAGAAACACCCTTCGTTTGCCGATAGTTCGCGTGGCGTTTTGTTCTTGCCAAACACCGAGCAAGCGGCGAACTATCCGGAACTAGTAGGGGGTGAATATGTTTCTTGTTGTTCATTGGTCCATTAAAGTTTGTTTAAAATAATAAAAAAAATTGGCCAATCAGACAAGAGCTTGTAATATTCTTCCGCAAACGTTTTCTAAAGTGTTTCTTAGGCCCCGTTTGCCGTAAGCGTTATTCGCGCGGCGACCGTTATCTTGAGAAGCTCGACCCTGGATGTAGTGCAACGCCCAGTCATGCATGTTTTCAGTGTCTGTGCTGCCGGCCAAGCTGTCGTTCAGCGTGGACAACGTGCGCGTGTCCAAGATCCTGGGCAGCGGCCTGCTGCAGAGCTCCATCATCCAGGGCATGGTGTTCAAGCGCCAGGTGGAGGGGGACATCACCAAGGTGGAGAAGGCCAAGGTCGTCGTCTTCACCTGCCCCCTCGACTCCATGCAGACCGAGACCAAGGTGAGCAAAAACCTAACGGATTGATTCAAGTACTTTTTTATTTGATATCTTTCTTTTTTTCCATTTTTTTAGCCTGACAAGGAATTGTCAAAATAAAATCTGAGTTTTGCGTGAAAATTATGATCAGTAAGAAATTGTAAGCTTTTCTTAGGACGAATGATACTCATGAGAGTTTTCAAGAGGTTTTGATTTCTGGCGTATAACCAGCTTTCAGTTTGCTTTGACCTTGCCTCTATTGAAATCAAATCAACCAATCATTGCAGACTTTGCATTCAGGTTTGGCTGTAAGGAGGGATCAATGATCGGAATTTGAAATTTTCATTCTTTCTATGTGTTGGCTGTTTTCGTCAATAGGACACAAACAATGAAGTTATGGAATACTGATATTTTACAGTCGTTTAGTCAAATTAGTGCATGGTGTTAGTAACCTTTTCTGAAAATATCAGTCCATAACTTTTTTGTGGTGATGTGTTTTCGAACCTATTGAAACGGCCCGTCCTAAATGGTTGTAAGGGGAAGCAACTGGTCAGTGCCGAGTGAGTTACGCTTTTTCTTTTTTTTTTTCTTTTTTTTGAAAGCTTGGCAGTCTGCTGTTTATTTAATCAAATGAAAGTTTCATTGAACATAAGATAAAAAAAAAAGATAAAAAAAAAATTATTGAACATTTTTTTCATAATTTTACTTCTTCTTTTTTTTTTTTTCCTCACAGGGCACAGTGTTGATCAAGAATGCTGAGGAGCTGATGTCTTTCAGCACTGGAGAGGAAAACATCATGGAACAGGTGAGTCATCCTCCAGATTCTGCACACTGCTGTAGTTGGGGCTTTCTGGCTCCTACACTAGACCTTCACATCCATACCCTTGACTTTACTTAGTACTCCAGTTTACACTATGAAATTTAAAACCAAGCTGTAACTGTGTAAGTGCTGTGAACTTTAATTTGCACTCCAGTTTATACATTGAAACTCCTCCGAAGTCGGAGTGTGGCTGCCTACATGGCGGGGTAATCAAAAACCGTCACACACGTAATGTTCTCATCCCTGGCTGGTGCGTTTGTACCATAGTGTTCAAGTGTTGGGGTGGTCCCTGGAGTCTTTATGCCAGGGTAAGACAACAACAACATACATTGAAATTTAATGCCACACTGTAAGTGCTGTGATCTCTACTTTGTACTCCAGTTTACACATTGAAATTTGAAACCACACTGTAAGTGCTGTGATCTCTACTTTGTACTCCAGTTTACACATTGAAATTTGAAATCACACTGTAAGTGCTGTGATCTCTACTTTGTACTCCAGTTTACACATTGAAATTGGAAATCACACTAAATGCTGTGATCTCTACTTTGTACTCCAGTTTACACATTGAAATTTGAAATCACACTAAGTGCTGTGATCTCTACTTTGTACTCCAGTTTACACATTGAAATTTGAAATCACACTAAGTGCTGTGATCTCTACTTTGTACTCCAGTTTACACATTGAAATTTGAAATCACACTAAGTGCTGTGATCTCTACTTTGTACTCCAGTTTACACATTGAAATTTGAAATCACACTAAGTGCTGTGATCTCTACTTTGTACTCCAGTTTACACATTGAAATTTGAAATCACACTAAGTGCTGTGATCTCTACTTTGTACTCCAGTTTACACATTGAAATTTGAAATCACACTAAGTGCTGTGAACTTTACTTTGTATTCCAGTTTACACATTGAAATTTAGAACCACGCTGTAAGTGCTGTGAACTTAAGTAATATTGGTAAAGGTGTGATAATTAATTTTTGTGTCACAACCATAGATGTGGCCTGACGAAAAGTGAGCAATTCACTTGAAGATTTGCCTCAAATGATATGATGGGCGTTTGTGTTTTTTGTTTAGTCTTGTATATGTTGAAGGTGTGTTATTTTGCAAAGTAAAAACTTCTCAGTCTAATGTCTATTTGCGTAATTACGCAGCAGATGCAAAGGTGTGCGTGAGTGAGGCTATTGTTGTAGTTGCCTTTTCTTGTTTGTATTGTTAAATGTAGCACTATGACTTAAACACCAACACAATTTTTTTTTTATAGAATATGCCCTCTCACGTAACTTTCCAATGCCATTAGTTTCTTTCAGAACAATTTTTTTTTTAAAGATTTGTTTTCCATTTTCCCATATATATCTTTTTTTAATGCATGATAGTATTGTGCTTTCATAGTTGTGGTGTTGACAGAGCATCAAGGGCATAGCTGAGGCTGGGGTCAATGTCATCGTGACTGGCGGGAAGATCGGTGACCTTGCCCAGCACTACAGCAACAAGTTCAAGGTCATGGTCATTCGCCTCATGTCCAAGTGGGACCTTCGACGCCTGTGCAAATCCATTGGTGCAACGGCTCTGCCCAAAGTTGTGAGTTTGCCTTTTGCTGTGGGTATAATGGCGACAAGTTCCGCTATATATTTAGGGCTTGTGAATGAGGCATTTTGAAAGAGTTTGGCAAGTGCAGATCTGTTGACCCATCCCTTTCCTCTTAATTAGAGATATTTTAGTGTTTCCTTTTTACTTAAAAAACAAACAGATGGATCTATTGGCCTCTGCAACTAGGGTTATTAATGCCCTTGACAGTGAGAGTGAATCCCTTGTTGGTCAGTGCTGACAAGGGCATTCACTCTTGCGAAAGGCAGCCATTTAGTGGCCTCAAATAGGGTTATTGGCGAGAGTTATTCCCTTGTTTGGTCAGTGCTGAACCATCTTCCCCCACCCACCAAGGGCATTCACTCTTGCAAAAGGTGTTCTTTGCAGTAGCCAATAGAAAATGCAGCCATTCGTTGTTGCAACCGTGATTATTTCTGTTTTCATCATATTGTCAATTCTATAAATTCATTTCTGTTGGTCGCTCACATCATACTGAAGTATTTAGAAAACTCATTGTGACCCCCAAGTTCTTGCATCTCTTTTAAGATCAATTTAATGAAACCGTGTATACCTCTGTAAACTTAAACCCTACGAACAGTTGTTTGAAAGTGATGATGTGTTATTTCAGACCACTCCAAGAAATGAAGAATGTGGGCACTGCGGTCTCGTGTATGTGGATGAGATTGGAGAAACGCCAGTGGTTATCTTCAAACAATGTGAGGTTTTTTCTTAACCATGGACTTAACGATAGTTGTGCGATTGTAAAGAATGTTTTGTCTTCTTCTTTAATATTGAATGGAACCTAATGTGTACAGGCAATCCTGATTCATTTTGGGAACACCCTAACCCTCCACTGCCAGAGAAAGATTTAGAGATTATCTTTTTACAATTATTAAATTTAAGAAAAGAGACCTGTTTGACTTTAGATGACAAACTTGTGTAAAGATATATCTTTCCTGACTTCTGAAACAAACACCAGCATTCCAGAGTTGTGACACCAAAACACTATACAGACAAACCTCTATTTTAAGACTTCCAAAATGTCCTGAAAAATCGGTCGTAAATTGGAGGGGTCGTATGACGGAGGTTTTCACTGGCAGCCGTAGAAAGAAAAAGTTCAGCACAGTTCATACTCTCTTCTTCATGCACACATACAATGACATATTAAAACTGGATTTGGGTCTTTCCAACTCCATAGGATTGTGCAATTGATGTATTACAGTTTCACTTCGCTGACTTCTGTTAATCACCTCCACTCTCGTCCAAAGTCAGTAGTTTTCTTTTTCAAAGTCGGTGGTTTTCGTGCTTTTCCTACGCTTTCTGCCATCTTTTCTACAACAAGGGAAGCGACTCCGCTTTCAGGCCCTTGACCGTGGTTGTTTCCCTTTGCTCGAAGTCTATGCAGACGACAACAACGGTCGTAAAAACCAACAAATTGGCGGTCGTAAGTCACGTTTTAGAGGAAGTCGTTTAATAGAGGTCGTTTACAAGTAAAATGCATCCGTGCCAACAAATCCGGTCTCAAATGAGAGGTGGTCGCTTAACAGAGGGTCGTAAAATAGGGGTTTGTCTGTACAAACAAATACACAAGTGCAGAGTGACGTTATTTTATTGACAAAGAAAAAGAAAAAACGTGTCATTTTTCCAAAAAAAATGCCTGTCAAACAAATGAAAATATATAGCGGAGAGAACAACAAGCAATACTTCCATTCTTCACAGACAGTCTCCAAAATGCCATCAAATGTTATGTGACATAAAATTATGTTAAGGGGTTAAAGCGAAATTTATCACTGAAGAACTGTGGGTTCTGTGGGCCAAAGTAGGCGATGCAGAGATCTTACGATTTACAGTGACAGGTGAAGGCATAGGGTATGACTGCAAACTGCATTGTTTTCTATAGCTCATAAGCACTCAAGCAGAATGCATAGAACTTAATGCTGCATTTATATTAGTCAATAAATTGGCTTTGAAAATCACATACTGACTACAAAATTCTCCTCCTTGTTTTCAAGTCACTGAATGATCAGGCTCCCACATATCTCTCTGAGCTTCTTCACCTCTATGTCCCAGCTCACAAGCTACGCTCGTCTTCAGATACTCGTCTCCTCTCTCTTCCCTCCATCCGTCTCAAATCTGCTGGCCAACGTTTTCTTTTTCCTATCAGGCACCATCCCTTTGGAATTCTCTGCCTTCTCCTCTCCGACACTCTGACTCAGTCTCCTGATTCAAAACCTCTCTGAAAACCCATCTTTTTCCTGTCACATGCTAAACATTTGCTGCACCCCTTTGTTCAGTTGTCTAGTTCTGTGAGGGGGAAATTGAGATTGAATAGAAAGTATGTGCTGTTTGTGTGTGTGTGTATATGTATCTTCTGGTGTGTGTGCAGCTGTATGTGTGTGTGTTCGTGCAACCTAGTGTCTAGGATTTACTGAATGTGAGATAAAGATCTGTCTGATCTGTATGCATGCGTGCGTGCACACGCATGTATGTGGGTGTCTGTGTGTGCTGCTAGGTGCATGTGTTGTTGCTGGCTGTGTCATTCTTGAATACTATTTTTGTTGTCTGCTTATTGTTAAACACTTGGTTTTAAAACGCTTTGGGCTCATTTGCGGTAAAGAGCTATATAACTATTAACTGTACTGTTATTATTATTAAAACACATCTTATTGAATCGGAAGTGTTGGTGTCTCCTGACAATGAGTTAGTGCAAAATGAGATTGTTTTTATTGATTTGATTAACATTGAATCAATGATTGATTGTTTATATTGATTGACATTTGTTTATATGGATGTACATTAAAAAAAATGCCTTGGGTCACATTTTCCCATTGTTTTGGCGGCATTCAGCCGAGGAGGAAAGTCCCATCAGCACTGTGGTGATCCGTGGGTCAACAGACAACATCATGGACGACGTCGAGCGAGCTTTGGACGACGGCGTCAACACTTTCAAAGCTCTCACCAAGGTCAGTTTCTCATATATGTCTGGGGTTTTTTTTTCAATTGAATTCATGATGATAATGTACATTTTAAAAATCGCCTTGCCTTAAGGCTATGTCAGACCAATTGACATAGGCTAGAACACCAAGGTTACATCAAAATGTTGTTATGCTATGCATAGTTATGCGGGGATTGTCTTTAGCCATGACAAGCCTGAGCCTAGCATAACATCATCAGTCTCCAAAATCCTGCGAAGACGGAGTGTGGCTGCCCACATGTCGGGGTATTCGGTAATCAAAAACGGTCACACACGTAATGTTATCATCTGTAGCTGATGCACTTGTACCATAGCGTTCAAGTGCTTCTGCTGTTGGGATGATCCCTGGAGTCTTTGAGCCAGGGTAAGCCAACAACAACAATTTTTTTTTAAAGTACTGAACTAAAGATATCGAAAGTCGGGTAATCAGGTTATGATGAAAAAAAACCTGAAACTTTCTCTTCTATTAACCCTCTTGTGCCTGACGCTCTGTGCTCTCAATCACCTCTGAAATCCTAACCCAAGGGACGTCACTCCGTACAAAAGGCGGGGTAGCGTCAGAAAAATAATAAAATAAAATATACCCTACCAGATTTTGTCTTTTTTTGTTTGTTTTGAATGTGTTGCCAAGATGTCTGTCTGAGTTGCAAAAGGAATTCCAAGATGTTTTGGGGATGCATGGCTCCACAAAAAAAATCAAAATGCCAAAGTGTATTCGCAAACTGCATTCACTAGTCATTCATTGCCTACTTTTGCAGACTGTTGAAGCCTAAAACGACTGAAATGGAAATGTAGATCAAAACCATTCACTTACCCTTTCACTTCACGATCTTATAATTCCTATCTTTCACAAAAAAGGGAATTTTCATCGCTGTCATCACTCAGTGGATGCAATAACGACTCATCATCCATGATGTAAAAGTCGGGAAAATGCCGATGTCAGTAACACGACTTCAAAAATTCGCATCGATCGAGCAAACACAAGCTCGCTGCCGAAATAGGTCAGAATACACTCCTTACTCATCACTTCGCGATCTCATAAGTCCCATCTTTCACAAAAATAGGACTATTCATCGCTTTCCTCAGTCAGTGGACGCCATAACTGTTCGTCATCCATATTGGAAATATCGCGAAAATGCCGAAGTCGGTCACTAATTTTCAAAAATTCATATCTTTCAAACCAATCGGCCTAGAAGCCATTGCAAGCAACAGGACAGAAGTGTAATCTATAGCGAAAGCGAGGCTGAAGCGCTCACGTGACTGCCATGTGATAGAAACAAAATGGAAGCGCCCAAACTGGCCACGTGGAATCCGTACGTTCCCGAACGTTCTAGACGTTTCCGATCCGATTTTTTTTTTAACGTTCACCGCACAAGAGAGTTACGAGAAGCCAGAGTGGGATTATGAGAAACCGGGACAAAAATGGAAAATAAAACTGGACCCAAGAGAGAGGGGGAGGGAGAAGGGATGAGAAAATTAAAACTGACTTATTTAAGACAAAGGAATAAGCACAATATTTGTAGAAAGAATAATTATGAAAGAGACTTTAGTGCCTGTTACTTGATTTATGAGGGGTAAAGTGGAAGATTTGATGTGTACGAGTTTTGAAGCTATATAGTCAGTACCATATTTTTGGGATCATTAGGCGCTTGTGTGTGTGTGTATGAGGCGAATAGGGCAATTTTCAAGAAAAATCTGAAAACATTAAAGCAAAAGGCGCCCTCGTTTATAAGGCACCTCGCAAAAGAAAGTCAAACTTTGAAGCCTGTAGTGTTCGGTAAAGGCTTGCCTACCACCATTACTGCTGTCATAAACGAGAGTTGGCTCCCTTTTCAAATCATTGAACTTCCGTTTGTGCCACTTCCTGTTGTTGTGTTTGTACTTTTCTTCGTGAAAGCTGGTAGAATTATGGCATTTTAAGCTTTACAACGATGCTTTTTACATCCAATGAAGGGTTGTAGCATCTGTTTGACAGTATCTGGAACGATAATAGGGATTTTGAAGCGTTTTAACGTGAGTATTTGTCGTATTGGCGACTCGTGACCACTTTCGATGTCTAGACTGTATTGAGCACAGCAATCGTTGCCTCTCTTCTCATGATTTTGTTCACTAATAAGGTGCCCTTGTTTATTAGGCGCTTAGGTCGAAATTGGAAATAAATTAATATCGCCTTATAGTCCGAAAATTACAGTGTACATGGGTGCTACTCTTTCATTTTTATACTGATTTCAGTATTTTTAATTTTACCAGAAACAACTTCAGGTTTTTTTATTTCATCAAAACAAAACAAAAATTGACCACACGTGATTTGGGGCGTTTTGAACTTAGTCTAGTTCTATCTTGGAAGTTTACAAAGGCAATGTAGTAATTTTACAAGGCTTATCAGACTCAACCTGTCTCTGTCACTCATTTTAACTGTCTGTCTGTCTCATTATATCTCTCTCTTAAGTTGCCCCCCTGAATCGTCCGACAGGGCTCTGCCCCTGTACCCTGCCGTGGCCATGGGTCCCTGAATCCCTGCCTTTCATTTTTTTTCATTTTGGGGAGTTGCACCCATGCAGTATATAAAACTGTTCAGTTTGCTGTTTCAGGATGATCGTTTGGTGCCTGGGGCTGGAGCCACAGAGATCGAACTGGCCAAGAGAATCACCAGCTTTGGGGAGGTCAGTATTAAAGACCATGTGTATATTTACAGCATGTTTGTAAGTTTTTAAAAGCAAAAAAAGTGTTTGAATAAGAAATTAAGTTGTTGTTTTACCCAGCACCACGAAAGGGACATTAAGTCGCTGGGCTAGTTTCTCACAACAGGCTTGCAAAGTCAGAAATCGAATTTTTTGTCAATTTTGAGTTATGGGTATTTTTGTGTCGTATAACATCTTATCTTTCACATCTATAAAGGATAATCTTAATATGGTCTCTAAATGGTCTTATAAGTGTTTTAGCCCTTTCACCGCCAAAATCGCATATTAGCACCACAGTGGTTTAACACCTATGTCACTAAAAGGCATTGGGGTCTATTATCCAAAGACCCTATTGTCTTTGTCTTGGGAAGTAAGGATAGACCTTATTTTATGTCACAAAAGAATCCCCAATACTGCAGATGGATTTTGTTCTCTATCCAGGTAAGGTTAATGGACATTTTGGCTGAAATATGGCTGGCGGTGAAAGGGTTAAAACGAGTAGGTCAATGCATTTTCTTCAGCTAGGCTAGACTAGACTGTTTTCTCAAAATGGCTGAAAAACAAAATGGCTGACGCTCACCCTACTAACTTTAAATGCCCATAACTCTGAAATGGAAAAAGGTACAAGAATGGTTCTTGTATCATTAGAAAGAGAGTTGTCTGATTTTTTTACTATTTACTTTTCTCAGAATGGTCAGTTTGACACTTAATGTCCTTTTCGTGGTGCCGGGTCACATAATAATAACAAAAGTGAATGGTTGTTCTGAAACCCATGGTGAATAGGTAAGAGAGCCAAACGCACTCACACTCTTTCACTCACTCACTCTCTACTCCCTCCCAACTCTTTTCTTCTTTAATGCAGGGATGTGAGAGATGCGCGTATATGCGCTTTTTCTATTCAACAACAAAAAAAAGATTGTTGAGTTCGGTAGACTTTCTTTGCGCACACACAGTGAAAATGAAAAGCAGATTGTAACGTGACTGAATTTCGTAAGTTTCTCTGTGGTTGGTCAGTTAACATGCAATGGCAATGCGGCATTTTTATGTGTTCGGCTATGATTTCGAAGGAGGATTTGGATGTTTTCAAAGCTATTGAGTGACTGTTTCATCGTCAACCATGAACATTATTTATCACACCATAGATGTGAGGAAAGAGGAGATCAACAAAGGATGCGAGTCAAAGTTTTGTTTAAGTACTTTGACGATACCATCGGCTACGCTTTTTTGTTTGGGGCTCTCTCACATCCCTGTAA
>JAGGCT020000592.1:0-50000 GCA_017654935.2 Phymorhynchus buccinoides | reverse complement strand
TTAACTTAGTGCAGTTCTTCATTAGAAACAAATGTGGTCAAGACACTTAAGATATAAAAAAATAAGTATGGGTTTTGATATTACTTGATCATGTTCTGCTGTTAATTTAACGTCTGTGTCATGCGTGTCTGCAGAAAATTGGCAATCTGGAGATTCACATTTCCCTGGCCAAGCCTCCCACTGAGAACAAGAAGAAAGAGCTGCGCAAACGGGAGCAGGAGATGCGCATGTCACGGGACCCTTATGGGTTAGTTTTACATTAGGGAAAATGTTTTATAAAAACTGGTCATGAAAATCAGAATATTTTGTAACATTGAATTGGAAAATGAGTAAAAACTAAAAAATACAATCAATTGTTATTTATGTATAACCCCGGTTCATTTCTTCAGGTGAAATTATGTTTTACATTCCAGGAAAAAAATCAAGCCAGTTAGTGCTCATTGATAAAACCAACACTTTACTGGTCATTTTAGTGTAGCATAAGTGTCTCAGCAGCCACTCTTGCTCTCGAAAGCTTCTTTTAACTTGTTAGAATATGTGTTTAAATAAAGGCTGTCTTCCTGCTGCTACCTGCTGCTATTGCTATCTTTATTTGTTAATCCCAGACCATTTTATTATTTTCAATGTCTTAGGGCAGAAATAATTATCAGTTAGTGGTATTTCGGTTGTTGACTGCATAGTCTTGGTGTGTGCAGATGGGATGACTATGACTACTACCCACCTCTTCGAGCTGGACCAGTTCGTGGCAGCCCAAGAAGACTGCCTCTCGCAGGTGAGCTTATGAACATTTCTGTTATGATGATTGATAGTTTACACGATTGATACGCTATAGCCTATAGCCATGGGAGACCCTGGCCCGTGTTCCCCAGGGCACTAAGTTACTACCAGTAGTTTATTTTCCAGTGTTTTGTTTAATTGGATTTCCCTTCCTATGTCTTGAGTCTGTGTGCGAATACTGTATGTTACGGACTATAAGGCGATACTTTTTCCCCCAGACCCCTGCGCCTTATAATACGACTAATATGGTACGAAAAAAGAACAACAAAATCTGTCTGTCTGTTTTGTGTCAAATTTGAGGGGTGTGCCTTATAGTCTGAAAAATTGGTAGTCCATTGTTTGAAAACTATGCTGTGGTAATAACCTATCCTCCCCGGGGGGTGGGGGGGGGGAGTCTTTTGCATAAATAGTTGCACCACCTTCTGTGCTTGTAGCTTCCTCTAATCTGTCACTCTTCGACTGTCTTTTCCCTTTTTTTACTGTCTATCTTTCTTTCTGCCTTACCGGTCCATTCTCCTGCCTTTTTTTCAAGAAACACTTTCAAAAAGATTTCCTCCAGCCGAAGTCGGACTTGCTGGGCCTATTTGTTAGTTAGACGCATAACAGCAGCATGATGCATCTGCGCTCATAATTGACAGGAAACTGTCTGAGCGATCGAAGAAGAATGATAACCTATGCTGTCCTCTGAAAACTGCCTGAATTGTGTTACAGATTCCTACTACGACTACTACGATTGCTTCGAAGATGACTACTACTACGCTGGGGCCTATGCACCCCCTCCACATGCCATGATGCGTGGCCGAGGGCGTGGCGGCTATGCTCCCTCTGTAAGTATATAGAGGACGCTAGCAATCCAGGGCTCAGTTAGGTGTTGTGCAGCATGTGGTGTTAGTCGTATTGGTATTAGCAGAAGCTTAGCTCTTTGTGCCGTTTTCTGAGGATAGTAGCAGTAGTACGCTAAGCTGTGCTGCATACATTCGCCAGGCCTCTCTTGATGTTAGGTAGAAGCTGACTTGATAATGTGTTGGTGTTGAATTTCGTTTTATTCAGGTGTGTTGGTTTTCATTGTTCATCATTTAGTAAAAAGCCAAGTGTCCGTCTGTGTGTCTGTCTGAAACACAAAACAGGCCTTATAACTCTGCCGTTTTTCGACCGAATCGCTTCAAATTTGCTGTGAGCCCTAATGGGGCGATGGCAACGGCAACCGAGGCAGCCGTGTCATTTGCGCGGTTTGGCAAATGCGCGAAGCGCGTATCCGCCGGCCTCTCGGCGCCCGTATCTCCGGTCTTTCTGGACCGATTGCTTTCGCATTTGGCAGGTAGATGACCGGGGTCGGTGACTATCGATGTGCCAAACCGGAAGCGAATCGATGCAGAAAAGCGTGCGGTATGTGCCGCTTCACCTTTTCACAAATAACTCAGCCGTTTCTTAACCGAATAACTTCAAATTTGCTGTACTCAGCGTTACCGTTACTAGGCGTTACTGGTACTAGGCGTTACTGGTACTTGGCGTTGCGCTAGATTTCATAATTTGTTCCTTGTGATGAACTGGAGTGATTTGTGAATTCGTTTCGTTCTGGTGCGTTTCTTGTTTCTGAAAATATCTTCACACTTATTTGCATGGAATGGTTTTTTTACGTGTGTTGGTTTTTATTGTTCATTTCATAAGTTGTCTTTGTACAGTGGAGTAGTAGTCTATACGTAATTCGTAAGTTGTGATTTGGAAAAGTTAAAGGTTCCATTAGAAATTGTGACAAGACTTGATTTAACACATTGAAGGTTTGTGCGCTTGCACGATTTAAGGCACATGGTTTCGGGTTAATTTTGTTCTATATGTACACCAAACCAGAAAAGGTCGGTGTGCTTTCACTTTGATATGTTGTCGGCATTGTCTCAGAGATTGCAATGCAGCCTTCCAACTCACAAAGGGACATTTTGTATTCTGTTATGTTTACATCAAGAGAGGCCTGGTCAGAAGGTTATAAAGCACCTTTTTAAATGCATGCAAATTAATTTTTAAATTGTGTTGTTTGTGCCGCACTTCCAGATTGTGACAAACTTTAAACTTTTCATGGCACAGTTTCAGATTGTTTGGCATTTGGGTGTTTATTGTATTACTGTGCACTTGTTATCTTTTCTTTTGGTAACAAATATCTCGACTGTTCATGGTGTTCATAAATGTCTCAGTTCTCATATTAAAAAAAAGAAGAAGTCAAATACATTCCTAAAATTTGCTTCTATTAATATGTGTAAATAAAACAATGATGAACACATTTTCCATGTAGAAATGACAAGAAAATCTTATGATGGATAAGAGCTTGAACTTTCAAAACTGAGTTTGCAGCATAAAGGTGTGTGCTCATACGCACGGAAACCCATGCTCATATCCCATCCGCAAATACAGTAAAGGAAGAAATAAGAGGATGCGTTTGCGTATGTAATTACACACTCCACATTTCTTCCATTTTTGTGTGTGCAAATTGCGAATGGTTAAACCATCTGGAATGTGCGCGTATATGTGTACACGGCCTAACCTTGAACTTTGAGTTTGCAGCACAGCCTTTAGCTTGAACTTTCGAAACTGGGTTTGCGGCACAAACACTATTAGGTTGGAGTAGGAGGGTGGAAAGGCAGAAGGTTAGCACTTAGCATCAATACAGAAAGCAATAATATATTTTTTTTTCTACATGATTAAACAAGATGAATTCTATTAGTGTCAGGATAATATTTACTTGAAGCGAGCCCTGGATTTATTGCTTCGATAATGATGGTGTTCCGCCCTTGAGACGGGCTAGTACTAAGAGCATGAAATGTCCTGAGATGTGGCTTCCCCTTTGTTGGCAGCCTATGCGGGCCGGCAGGGCTGGTACTCCGCTTCGGGGTGGGGCCAGCGGCCCCGCAGGAATGGGAGCACGAGGGGTGGGCGCTAGAGGGCGCACCCCCCGGCCAGGAGCGGGATCGCTAAGAGGGGGACGCGGCGGCCCGCCCTTCAAGTTACAGCCAGTCCAGCCCAGGGGAGGAAAGAGGAAAGCGGGCAGCGATTACGGTCAGGGTGTAACCAAACGACGCAACACGCAGGATGGCAGCTGGGGAACCCAGCCCATCGCCCAGCAACCTCTAGACCAGTCTGGTTACGGCAGTGGCGGATACGACTACTCTGGAAGTGATGCCGAGTGGTACCGGGACTCTTTTGGTCAGAATTGGGGTTGAACATCGTTCCCCGAGTGTGGTTTTGGAATTATTTGAACAGTTAAGAGAATTTCTCTGCTAAAGTTTATAGCAAACCTTGTTAACGGATAGGTTTGTGGAGAAACGCTTTAAATTCCACCGAGATAAAATTGATAAGCTTCAAAGGCTCTCCTCCTCATTGGCTGAAATTTTGGCTGTACATAATAGATAAAAATTGTCCCTTTTTTTTCACATTCTCATTTTTACTTTTTGGAACATAAAACGAGGAACAAATCTATATATATTTATCTTGTTCCTAATTTTAGTTTGCTAAATGATAATAACATACCTGCTTGCAAGTGAGACGTTCATCTGAAAATTGTACAGGTTTCAATATTTTGTCATGTGAGAAAGATGGCGTTGCTTTAGGCAGGTATGACTTGCGCAGAATTTTTTTCCATCAAAATACAAGAACAAAGGAACAGAAGAGAGGAGAGTGTTAGGCATGTGAAAGGCCCCACGTAAGCCCTTTCCAAGAACACTGGTGTGTCCTTCCCAGACAGCCAACGTGTGCAGGCAGGACCGCCCCAAGGTCCTGACAACAAAATGCACCAGTGCTAATGTGTGCTTCCAAGCACCAAGAACCGATTTTAATGGTTTCAAGCCTTTTTTTTTTTAAAAAGGCTATACATGTTTACTTGATGGTCAAAATTTTGATGGAAATTACAACTTTCTGCAGATGTTAGGGCTTTTTTGTTTTTTTCAAAGTATTTTTTTTTTCAGACATTGTCAATAGCAAACTTCTCATGAAAAAAAAAGCCAATACAGTTATGATGCTTGCATGTGAATAATGAAATGGCTTCATGACTGTAAAGGCCATCGAGATGCACTTTTGAACTTTTGGCAGCAACTTGTGTATCTTGATGCGTGTTGTGAAAAGAAAAAAAGAGAATAAACAATCTCTTCATAAATTCTGTGTGTGGTTGCTGTGTCTGTGTGGAAGTGGTATATGAGGTGAGGAAAAGATCTTGGATATTTTATATGTTGTATGAGTCGGAAATGCTTGGTTCTGTTGCAAATGAATGTCGTAATCTAGTCACAAGGGTCACTTAATCTTTTGTCTATGTTTCTATTTGTACCCATCCCTGTTCAGACAACCATTGCTGGACTCTCTTGTATCAAACTGGTGATAATTGTTCATGGTACTTTGCTCTTGCACATGTATCTTGTCGTTTTCATCCAAAGGCCCTCAACAAAGACTGTACAGGGGAAGATAAACATCCGGTCTCTTTTCCCTATATGAGTAGTGAGGACAGAAACACTGGTTATGTCCCTTTGAAAGGTGATGCATTTTACACATCGATAGGCCACTTGAATTCTCCGTTCAAGTTCCAGTCCGAGTTTTTGGATAGCCTCCACTGTGAATAGTGTACATGTCCGCACTAACGATAACTCCTTCGCCGAGCTTTTAAGTAATCCATCTTACCCTTTTAGAATATCTTTGCCCTCAATGGGGCTTTATACTACTTCTTGCCGACACAAAAGGGCAATGACTTTAGGCCTGAACTGCCAATGTCACCTAGTGGCGAGTCAGGAGCAGATAATTTTCTGTGGCTATTAACTACTACTACATGACAGGCAAGGACGACAATCTTATGTAGATGGCGCACGCATCTCAGTGCATGACACGGGGGCAGATAATTTTTAGTATAAAGCCTCATTGAGAAATAGAAAGGGTTAAAATTGTGTGCTGATTTGAGGACATTTTTACAGCGTCTAAGGTAACACACTGCGCGTTCGGAGGAGAATTTTTGTTTATTTTTGTTTCTCAGGAACTAATAGATATCTACATGAAATTTTGCACACTGATACAATGCATTACTCTGTCCATGACTCTATGTGATGGCATTATGAAAGTATGGAGTCCAACTAAAAAAAAAAATTCATATGATGTTTTATCCCCTCAACAGCACTTGATTGAAGCAGTGGAGTCCAACTAAAAAAATTTCATATGTTTTATCCCCTCAACAGCACTGGATTGAAGCACTGCATAGTGATGCTGATCATTTGTCCACTTTCCTTAGACATCAAAGAGTGCAACCAACACAAAATTCAGCATCTCTGAGTTCTTAACCCGCACTCTTTGTTTCATCAAACAATAGTGAAAATTCACTTGATCTTACTTGAGACATGGAGTGTATGATGGACACTGGATACTGGAAAACTTTATTTGACAAGAAGATCATTTGCAAGAAGAATGCAAGTTAGCTACTCAGAGATGATAAATGTTATGTTAGTTGCACTCTTTGATGTCTAAGGAAAGTGGACAAATGATCAGCATCACTATGCAGTGCTTCAATCAAGTGCTGTTGAGGGGATAAAACATGAATTTTGTTTAGTTGGATTCCATACTTTCATAATGCCATCACAGAGAGTCTTCAAAGTTGGCTTAAAATGGACAGAGTAATGCATTGTATCAGTGTGCAAAATTTCATGTAAATATCTTTATTAACAAAAATAAACAATAATTCCCCTCCGAACACGCAGTGTGTCACCTTAACAACTTAATGGAAAGCAAAAGTCATAGAAGTAAAACCAGTTCATAAGTGTTCAATGGGAAAAAAAGACAAAAGTTTGGTCCATTTAGGTTTTATCCTTTATTTCTGAGCTCATAAGTTTGTAAAGTATGAGGTGACCCTTTACTTGTGACTAGCTATCCAAACTGTGAGGAACGGACTTACTTATTTTTTTATTTTTCTTCTTCCATTATAGTGCCGTCAACAGCTATGGTCGACTTGATGATGCTGCCTTCATTCCCCCTGGGCATCTTTGGGCATCCTTCTCATAAGCAGCGCTGTCTTTAGAGCCCAGAACCACGTCATCTGGACATTATGAAACTGGTCATGAATTCTTTTCACCGAGTTCAGGATCTGTCTTTATTTCACTGGTGGTCTTGCCAGGGTGTGGAGGTTCTCAGGAGAGCGTTACCAGGAAACATGACTCAAAGTGCATGGCAGACTTGGGGTGGGTCTTTGTCGGTTTGGGCCCAAACAAGTTGTTGAGTCATACCAAAGACTAATAATAATCAGAGCTTAATCTAGAGCGCGGGATTGGTAAAAATCCCCCCAAATTTTGTTCCTTCCCGCGATAATCGGCGCGGGGAGCGGGTTGAGTCCCGCACATTTGCAGAACGGCCCGCAGTTTTTACCGATCGATGCGGGAAGACCTTCGTCGTCTGCTAAACCCGTTGTCTGGACAAACTGAAAGTATCGAGCAGGAGTGAAGGATTTCTCGACATTTCATTGGTTCTTGACAAAATGTTAGTGTTAATCAGCCAATCGCGTTCTTTTTGTTCTACCGACAGGAAGTTGCGAGAGTTTCGGCCGCCATCTTGAATGTTCTCCAAAATGAAGCGGGCAGGGACCCTGTTTGATTTTCGCGGAGGCAAAGTGAAAAAAAAAAATCCGGGTCCAAGCGAGTGTGAAGACCTTGAAGAAAAGGTTTCTACATCTAAAACGTCGGAAAAGAATGACAACAGTGGCAGTGCAAAGGAACATCGGTTCCAAAATGACTGGTTGAAAAAGTGTTCGTGGCTGACGAAGATTGAGACAGGGATGTACTGGTTCTTATGTACATGTGATGTGGGGTTGGATAGGGGGGAGTGCCCCCCCTTTTTTTTTATGAGGGTGGGACTGCCCCTCTTTTTCAGAAATCCTAGATTAAGCTCTGATAATGGAAACACAAACCAAATATGAATAATGTTCTATAATTAAAAAAAAGATCACAAGAAAAAAAGAAAAAAATTCTTCAGTTTATTTTGTTGACTATGAAATGTTCACATGCAAAAAAACAATTACCGTATTTTACATAAAGTGATACATGTTTTCTAGACCGAGACCCCTGCGTATTATAATATAACAAAATATTGTAAGAAATTGGAACAGAACCAAATGTTTCATAAAATGTGAAGGGTCCGCCCAAAAATATGATGCACCTTGTAGACAAAATACGGTATTTGAATGTTGACAACTGCCATTCAATTCTTTATTTAAAATAATAGAAAAAGTAATAATTTAAATGGTGCTGACAACTATCATTCAAGTGTTAATGCAAAAGCTGATTATAAATAATTGAAAGACAACCTACACCTTTCGGATGAGACGATAAACTGAGGACCCGCACTTGGCACATGTTAAACCCAGTGGCAATGAAAAAGTTGTCATGTGGTCAAAATTACCCCCTTTCCTTCCTCGGTCACACAAAAGTCGCATGCAAAAAAAAAAAGTGGTGGCCAGCCTCTGGCTGCAACTCCAGGTGGGAGCAACCCGAATTTCACAGAGACGCCTCTGTGACTATAAAGTACCAAATACCGAACTACACTATCACTCATGATGTTCATAACTACCATTCACTTCTTTTCTTAACAAAACATTAAACAATGTGTGTAGTGTAAAAATAATCGTTTTGCTGATGCTCAATCTTTCTTAACTAGAGTAGTGAATAGACTATTTTCGGAAAAAAAACCTAGGGGAGAGCACTTCGTGAAAATTAGAGTTCATTACCTCGACTTACTCGGTCAAACTCATAGCAACCATGGCGTCGAAGCCTGAAACCGCAGGATGCGAGTCAGCGACTTACAAATCTTTTAAAAAAAATAAAAATGAGGGGTGGTCAGTACACTGATAGAACTTCAGGGTTCATAGGGGCCTTACTAGTCCTTATAAGTCTTGACCAATTGAAATCTCCAAGTAAGGCCTTACAAGTGCTTACATTCACTTCAAGGTCCTTACAAGTCCTGACAGCTGCCAAAAACTGCCCTGAGAAGCAAGACCATGCTCAAAATAGATCGCAGAAGCAGCACTTTTACACTTGAGAAACATTGCTCAGCACCTACTCCACCTTACCCCTCTCCCCCACCTTCTTGTTTCAACTGACCGCTTAGCAGACGAACGATGCATCGCGAGTTGTCAAGAGAAATTGGGACTGAAATCTCGTTCTTTATCCTGCTCACACAAGGCGAGAGCTGGGGATCTACCTGATGGTAGAGTAACTTTCCCTGTTTGACCGATTGAATTAGGCAAGATCACTCCCACGCACCATGAAATTACTCCCCTTTGGCCTTAATTATTTTAGAATAATTCCTATTGACATGGAACACCAGAAACCCCCTTCCTCCTCCATCCTTACCTTTCACACATCTGAAATTTAATATGCACTACTTATTACCTCTTCGTGTAATGCCTTTGGTTACAACCATCTATATGAAAGACCAGGTAATGTCTATTTCAACTTACAAATAACAATCAATAAATTATAATACATAGTAATGGTAAATAAGTGCAAATCATGGCATAAATGTACAATAACATGTATTAGGAACATTTTGCAGTCTTGAGAACTGTCTAAAATCACGATCTATGTGAAAAGACATTAAAGATTCATTCAGTCTTGAGAAAACTGCTTCAAAAGCAGTTGTGTTCTGCTTCAGTCAATTGAAACTTGGAAGCCAAACATGGAAGAAATGGCACCAATAAAAAATAAAAAGAGGAATTGAGAGTAAAAACATCCAAAGTGAACAATTTCACACAAATCGATACAATAAATTACTTTTCATGCAACATCTTTACAGACATTTTCTCAACTATTTGACAGCATGCTTGTCAAAGGATTTAACAGAAACGGTAGGCAATCCAAATCTTTGAATGCAAAATACATACCATATTTTTGTTTTCTCTATAACTAGTATAATGCGATAACTTTTCCCCAGACTCGGACCGCTGCGCCTTACGACTAACTAGCAAACCTGCTCGATATGCGCACACACACACACTCTTTCTCATTCAGCCAGGTTTATAGTCCAAGGAAGTAAGCTACCCCTTGACACACACAGGCGCTGGCAGGCAGGTCCAATTTACTTTTCCTACATCAGTTCAGCCCACAATGCATAGGAAAAATGGCTATTTCTTCTTGGCGGAGGTTTGCGCTAAAGGTTCAAAATTCAGGGACTGAATAATAGAGATCACAAGGATCAAAACCATTATATACTTCTAGGGGTTTCTGTTCAACGGTGTTTGCCTAATTTCCTGAACAGAGCACAGAACCCACATGCCTTTTATTATTATGCAATAGAAATAATAGTAAGAAAATAGAATAACAAAATATGACTTTAGTGTCAATTTTCAGGGGTTCACCCTATAACCAATCGGGTGTGCCTTGTCCAAAGAATATGGTAATGTCGAGCACTGAGTTATGGGTCATTTATTCTAACAGAGATGACATTGCTGCTAGATGGACAGCAACTTTTCACTTTCGAAAATCCAAACCTGCTAGATAAAAAATATCAGGCATTGAGTGATAAAAGTTTCATGAAATCTGAATATCCAAGAAATTGATTTTGGCTATAAATAAAGTTAAATACAAAGGATAGTGACAGAATAATAATGAGTCACTGACAGGTCATTGAGAAGGAAGTTGAGAAACACCCTCCACTTCCTCCTACAGTCCATAAACAAAGGATCTCTAGCTCCGACATAAAAAAACACCCCTACAATCTGTGGTGTTTGGATTATTTAAGGATGAATTTACAAAATGGACCTGAGTTGCTCTTTAAGTTAAACCACATTAGCTTTTCTTAAACATTCAGCCCACACTTCCCCGATATTATCAAACTGACTGTTATAAACAAAATGAAAAAACCCACATCAAATGAAATACACTCAATTGCTCAAAACCTGTCCACATTCACCATCCTCGCATACTTCATCCGACATACTTTCCAAACCACCAAAAATGCATGCAAGATGCCAAACCTTGATCTCATTTATTTACCTCGCATACTGCTGCCTATCCACTTTCTTCTCACCCTTACTCCATACCCAAAATACCGCTACCATTGTTGTGAGCGTGTTGCTGCAACCATACACATGAAGTCCAGCAGGCTAGAACACCAAGGCTACATCAAAATGTTAAGCTATGCATAGTTATGATTGTCTTTAGCCATGACAAGCTCCTAGCATAACATCACCAGTCTCCAAAATCCCCCAAAGATGAAGTGTGGCTGCCCAAGTGGCAGGGTAATCAAAAGCGGATGCACACGTAATGTTCTCATCCCTAGCTGATGCATTTGTACCATAGTGTTCAAGTGCTTCGCTGTTGGGATGATCCCTGGAGTCTCTTAGCCAGGGTATGTCAACAACATGTCCAGCAGATACATCTAAGTCTGGATCTCCTCTCGGTTGTTCAAGAAGCCGCTACCGCTCAAAGAGCTACCATTGTGATCGTGATGAAGCCCAGCAGGTGACGAAGAAGCCGCTACCATTGTTGTGATCGTGATGAAGCCCAGCAGGTGACGAAGAAGCCGCTACCATTGTTGTGATCGTGATGAAGCCCAGCAGGTGACGAAGAAGCCGCTACCATTGTTGTGATCGTGATGAAGCCCAGCAGGTGACGAAGAAGCCGCTACCATTGTGATCACGTTGATCCCACCCTACACATGAAGTCCAGCAGATGCATCTGTGTCTGGATCTCCTGACGGGTGTTGGTGACGAAGAAGCCGCTACCATTGTGATCGCGTTGCTCCCACCCTACACATGAAGTCCAGCAGGTACATCTGTGTCTGGATCTCCTGACGGTTGTTGGTGACGAAGAAGCCGCTACCATTGTTGTGAGCGCGTTGCTCCCACCCTACACATGAAGTCCAGCAGGTACATCTGTGTCTGGATCTCCTGACGGGTGTTGGTGACGAAGAAGCCGCTACCATTGTGATCGCGTTGCTCCAACCCTACACATGAAGTCCAGCAGGTATATCTGTGTTTGGATCTCCTGGCGGTTGTTGGTGACGAAGAAGCCGCTACCATTGTTGTGAGCGCGTTGCTCCCACCCTACACATGAAGTCCAGCAGGTGCATCTGTGTCTGGATCTCCTGGCGGTTGTTGGTGACGAAGAATCCGGGCACCCCGGCCTTTTCCAAGATGCCCTGCTGGTCCATGACCTTCTTGTCCAGCTCCTGCATGATCTGGAAGTCCTTGCGCCGCAGTTCCTCGTCACAGCGCTTCTTCAACATCTGCGAACAAGTTCAATTTGAAACGTAGTACCTGACAGTGTAATCACCCCCCACCCCACCCCACTACATGTTCAAAGCATCATTTATTTGCTTAAAGACCCACCAGGTCCGTGTGTGAAAATCACAGGTTTCACATGTTTCCCTCTCTCGCTGGTAAGAAATCTTATTTTGACCAAGTTTGGCTCCCATACAAATTTCCTCATGCACGAAAACCAGACATCACTTTAAAGAGCAGCCTCGATCGTATATGAGGAAAGTCTGTATGTGGGCCACACTGACCCAGAAGAAACCAAGGGACTTAACCCAGCCGGGTCAGTGGGTCTTTAACCCGTCATTTTGGCTCTCAAACAAAGCAACTATAGTGGTCTATATGATTATGAATGGGGACAAGTTAAAAAATCTGTTGGAGAAATATACCCAACTGTTTTCTTGAATGCCGGTGGAGTTTTCGAAATAATGTTGATTTCACATTTGTGATCCCTACCTGGTAGAACTATAAGCTATTTGTGTATGAGATAAAACATGACAGGGTTATATGTCCAATGCTGTTCTTCACTACTGGTATCACAGGATCAATTAAGTTATCAACATCTTTCTAGTTATAAAATTATTATTCTTCGTCAATCACTCAGACAGTCTCCTGTCATATGGGCGCAGATTGTGAATAACTAAGAAATAGGTCCAGCATGTCAGTCTTCATGATGGGGAAAATCTTTGCAAGAATTTCTTGAACAAAGGCAGGAGAATGGACCAGTAAGGCCGAAAGATAAAATAATGACAGTAACTTAGTAAGCAAAGAGAAAAGGCAGAGTCAAGGAGAGTGATAGATGGATTTACAAGCACAGAACTTCCATAAGGTGGGGGAACTATTTGTTCAAAAGACACTCCTCCTTGGTATTTTTATGGGGGTGTCGTAACATTGAAACAGCAGGAAGTAAATAAAAGAAAAAAAGATGCATCTTTTTGGTGAGTAGATTATGAGCTTACCCTACTTGGCATTATAGACCCCTTTTTGACATCTTATGGGTCAACTGGGGTTGGTGGGTGGGGGAGATGTTAAAAAGCACTACTCTGGTAATACTGTCACACCTTTGACAAGTGATAGATAACCCCTTATACAGCCAGATAACCACAAGGGTTTGTTCCCTTGACTGCTAAAATGTTTTGTTTTCAAATTCGAAGAAATATTAACTATAATAATAAGAAGTAACTCGAAAATTAAAAGGAACACTCCTCAAGTGGTATCTAATCCTTTTGAAATCTGATTAAATTCTGTTCATTAGTTTTTAAGAACATTGAGGGACAGGTGACAGATGAATAATAAAAAGACACACTCCTCAAGTGGCATCTAATCCTTTTGAAATCTGATTAAATTCTGTTCATTAGTTTTTAAGAACATTGAGGGACAGATGACAGATGAATAATAAAAAGACACACTCCTCAAGTGGTATCTAACAATTTTCAAATCTGATTAAAATCTGTTCATTAGTTTTTAAGAACATTGAGGGACAGATGAATAATAGAAAGACCCCCCACCCCCCAGTGAGAATTGGCGGAGGCAAAAATCCCACAACTATAACATCAGGAACAAATACTGTATTTTAGAGACTATAAGGCGATACGTTTTTCCTAGACTGAGACCTCTGCACCTTATAATGTGACTGATAATATAGTAAGAAACTATAATAACAAAACCTGAACTTTTGGTAAAATTTGTGGGGGTGCGCCTTATAATGAGGTGCGCCTTGTAGTCCGTAAAATGTGGTACATCTTTTGATTTTGTAGTCTGTCTATGATAATTACCAGTAGAAGTTGTAACTGATGATGAGTTGTACAAACACCCGACTCCATAGCAAAAACAGTGAAAACGATTTTTGGAAATACAAATCAATAGACAATAGAAAAGAAAAATGAAATCAAATAATCAAAATTTGTCAGTTGAAAATTAATTCTGCAAGTTGTCAATCTTCTTCGAAACAGAATGAAATGTGTGTCTGTATCTCTGTGTGAGCCTGAATCCACCTTAAACTTTTTTTTTTTTTTAAACATTTTTGTTAGTATCAGAGCTCACCTCCATTTCTCTCTTAATCTGAGCGTCCACCAAGGGCAGGTTGTGGGGTTTGCACATGTTCTGCAATCGTAGCTCTTTATGCTTCTTCTCCATCTCATGGCGCTGAGCTGCACATTGAAGTAAAATGCATGTAAAAATACTAAATAATAATAATGTCATAACTTAACAAAAACTAAAAATACACAATATTCACAAGTGTCACTCATGAAATAACTATTTTCATTTAAATAATAACTTTAATGCAATATAATTTATATTATATTCTGCATCCCTAGCAACAAAGCTATAGTTATGAAAGTTATATGTGTTCAGATCTTCCTTCATATTGGGAAAAATTGCATTACATATTTTCTTTATTTATAAGTTATAATGTTTATATTCTATAACACTATCATGTACTAGTATCTTGTACTACAGTAGAACCTCCCATATAAGAACTTCAAAAATCATCAAAATGAGGTCTTATAAGGGAGGTAATTTTAATACTTACAAAGAAGGGCAATGTCTCAGAGAAGTAGGTCTTGAAGAAATAATGTTTTACGCCCTCTTTGGCCTTTCGGCCATGTGGGGCACGAAGTAGGTCTTATATGGGAGGGAGTCTTATAATGGGAGGTCTTATAAGGGAGGTTCCACTGTACAAAGCTTTGCAGTGTAAAATGTTGAATAGGAAGCAACATGATGCCACTCTTGGGAAAGGGATAGGGTTAGGATCAGCAAAGGATTACTTTCATAAAACTGAAAGAAGCAGACTTTGAGATCGAGGGCCGTAAACATGGAAGGGTGTCTAAAGACGAAGTACAAGATTGCCTATCAGTATCATATAACACGATCGATGATGTCTGTACAAAAACAACATGTACAATGAACACCTATTTTTATAGAGAGAAAACTCTGCAGAGTTAAACAGTAGTAGTACAATATCATTCAATTAGATGAAAAGTTGCTGTTCATGTGAAACTAACTACTGTAAAAATAAAAATGCGGACTATAAGCCGCTAATTTTTTCAACTTTGGCCCATGGGGCTGATGCGGCTTATCTGTGGATTTTTTTAAACATTTATCAGTATGATTAAATCTGTTTTGGGACACATTCTTCAGCCTATTTTGAGCTTCTTTAGACTCAAAACTGGTTTTGGTAATCAATAGATTCAAATCTCATGTTTAAAGTGTCTGAGAACATTAAATACTTATGCTCTGATAGGAGAACTTCTATGTTTGTGTTGGTTTGTGCACATACAATTTTCTCTGCGGCTTATAAACTGGTGCGGCTTATATGCAAATAAATACCTAATATTTTGTCAATTTAAGAGGTGCAGTTTTATATAGTCCAGTTTTTACGGTAAGACAGCAGAGCTTCAGATTGTTAGGGGGCGCCAGGA
This sequence comes from Phymorhynchus buccinoides, assembly GCA_017654935.2. Lineage (NCBI taxonomy): Eukaryota > Metazoa > Mollusca > Gastropoda > Neogastropoda > Raphitomidae > Phymorhynchus > Phymorhynchus buccinoides. The sequence continues at coordinate 34,544 of JAGGCT020000592.1, read as the reverse complement.
CAATGACTTGTATCGGCCCCCTCACTTTGTGCAGCTAAAGGTCATATGACCTAAGAAGTCTCCACTAAACTTTAAGCTTAGTACAACAGTAACACATTACCATATTTTCAGACTATAAGGTGCACCCCCCAAATTTCATACAAAACTGAGATTTTGTTATATTTTCTTACTATATTATTAAGTTTAGTACAACAGTAACACATTACCATATTTTCAGACTATAAGGTGCACCCCACTCCAAATTTCAAACAAAACTGAGATTTTGTTATATTTTCTTACTTATATTATCAATCATATTATAAGGCACAGGGGTCTCAATCTGGGGAAAAAGGTATTGCTTTATATAAATAATCCAAAAAATATGGCAGTCAACTGAGCCATTATTTTAGAAATGGACCCATCATTTTCTGTAATCAGACCCATGAAGTTTGAAGACAATAATCCCCCGGTGGGATACCAGGGGGTCTTTTGTATTCCCCCACCTTCTGGAAGTTCTGTGCTTGTAACTTCCTCTAATCTGTCCCTCTCCTTGACTCTGCCTTTTCCCTTTGCTTACTGTCATCTACTATCTTTCTGCCTTACTGGTCAATTCTATTTCTCCAGCCTTTTTTCATGAAACACTTTCAAAAACATTTCCTCCAGCCAAAGTCGGACTTGCTAGGCCTAACTATTTCTCAGTTAGACGCATAACGGCAGCATGATGCATCTGCGCTCACAATTGACAGTAAACTGTCTGAGTGATCGGCCCCCTGTGGGGATACCAGGGGGTCTTGCATAAATAGTTCCCCACCTTCTGGAAGTTCTGTGCTTGTAACTTCCTCTAATCTGTCACTCTCTTTGACTCTGCCTTTTCCATTTGCTTACTGTCATCTACTATCTTTTTGATGCATCTGCGCTCACAATTGACAGGAAACTGTCTGAGTGATCGAAGAAGAAGAAGACAATAATGAAGCTCTGATGAAAGTCACAGACAGCTTGACAGACACTAATGATAAGCTACACAAAACTGAAACAGACTGCAACGTCACTGGAACATACAACAAACAAACAAGCACACAACAAGTGTAAAGTGACGTTATTTTATTCACAAGAGAGACACAACAAAACTGGATATTTCGGCGAATGTGCCTTTATCAACATAGACACACAAGAAAACAGCAAAGAGCAAAAGGAGCAAACAACCAATACTTCCCCTGCGACAATCCAAACTGTGAATGATCAAATCGGATTAGATTGAATTGTAGAGTGGAAGTATTGTTTTTTGCTGTTTTCTTGTGTTACTATGTTGATAAAGGCGCATTCGCCGAAATATCCAGTTGTTTTGTTGTGAATGACATAACGTCACATTACACTTGTGTGCTTGTGATAAGCTACACATCAAACACATTTCTTGAACCTTTATGCTCATTGGCGAGGCGCTGTCGCTGACTGCACATTGCTTTCTCCTCTAGGAATTGAAGCTCCTTCAGTGTTTTTAGTATGTCAAATACTGTACCATCCAGAAGAGAGTTTGCTAACTGTGATAACTGATTGTAAGGGATGCGTTGCTGATATTTCCTGAAAAATATTAAAAACACACACACACACCAGTCGATAAGTTATTTAAATTTTTATTTAAAAACAACAACAAAACAAGAGTTGGGGGCAAGGAAAGGGAAGCACTGCAGCATTACTCCATTAGTATTGACATGGTATAGCTGGCACAGCTCCTGCCCTTCATTTACCACTACTTTGATCTATGGCCCCTAGTTCTCTGGTTTTAGTTACAGTGGAGGTGTTTGTGGAGGCCTCTTTTGAATGCCTCCAATGACTGAGAGGAGGCAACTGCTTCTGGGAGGCAGTTCCATTGTGGGATGGTGTGGGGGAAGAATGCGGATTGTCTGTACTGTGTTCTGTGGCTTGGAATGTCGTAGGCAGCAGAGTGGGATTGATGGAGGCTTTTCTTCTGTTGTGTATTTGCTGGTGAGTATTTGGTATTGTAATTGATGGACAGAAGACCTGTGTGAAATTTATAGAATGTGTTCAGGCGGGCTTCAGTTCTGCGGTACTCAAGAAGTGGCCATTTCAGGGTATTCTTGAGGTTTGCTGATCTTGTCGCATGGAAGTCACGGGCCACCCATCTTGCATCTCGGATACAGCGGAGAGGAACCTGTGATAAAAACTTGATAGAGGCTTTATAAGTTTATGTGCTTTTATTTTCTGTCAACGATACTGTTCTTACAGTAATAAATGTGACTTTCCGAAAATCAAAGCTTAGTCCCGTATATTAAAATACCAGTATGACTGATAGTCTACTAAAACCATCACAGCTGTGCCAACTGAATTGAAAAATATACCTATACCTACCTACCTACTGAAAAAAAATCCCAATCAAGAGAAAGGACGCTTGAGAGGCTGCGAGGCCTGGTCGTCCTACCTGACCTGACCTGACCTGCCATTGAAAATAGTTTGATGCTGCATGAACGCTGGATAAATGAAAGTTAGGCTATTGGAGGTTGTGGGTGGGAGAGAGGAATGGGCTTCAAGGGGACTGGTGGGTTACTACCGAAAGTTACTGTTGATAATACTGCACTGGTCACTGGTGATTGTTAGAATCAGAATGTTACTCACATTGGAATATCCCTCGCCATATTCTGAAGCTCTTGCAACATTTCATAGTGCTGCCTTTGTTTCTCTTCTTTCCCGGAAGTTTGAGACATTTTGAGAAAGTTATAAAATAAATAGAATAAGATAAAACAAAGGAGAAAATCTCTGTGAAAACACAACTCTGTTCAAAACATCAGATTTTGTCTCTTTAAACAAAAATCTCAGCTGATGTGACTTTCTCACTTCGCTGTGGCCATGTTATGACAATGTGAATGATCTCCCCTTGCAGTACTTTAAACCAATTAAGGAAAGTGTTAAGTTGTCAGACAGACCAATGAAAAATCGTGTTTTATTTTTAGTCGGTACAATGTCGTCTGCAAAGAAATAGTGAGAAAACTAGGCCTACCAAACTGTGAAAAACTGTCAAAACATCTTTCTATGCCAGATTCATAAAGAGGAATGAAATTTGCTGAAATGCTCTTCCTACAGAAAAGTTCAAGGAGATACAAACCCAATTAATGGTTTGATAGCAAGAGCAGCAGATCAGATGGGTAAGAACTAAGTAAGAAAATAAATTATGATGATTTACATGATTATGATTAAATCTAGTTTTATCTTATATATATTTAGGCTTAGAAATACCATTTAGCCTGATATGTGAGGTCTATTTTATTTTGTTTTGGGTGTGCAACGGTACTTTTGGGGCTAACTTTCTATTCTAATATTGGTTTGGAAGCAATAAGTGCTACAAGTACAATGCTAGAGTGATTAGATCCAGATCTAAGATAGTTCACATTTCCAGAGTGACAGAGTCCAATGTTGAACAGTTGGATGTTGGCAGTTTTCTATAAGAAAAGGGACTGCAATGCCTACTCTCGTGCAACAGCAACTAAAGGCTCTTGTGTCAGACTTAGAAGGCATAGCCATCATGTCTTAGAAGAGGTATGTGACACATGAATATTACATACAGGTGGCTTAAACTGTCCACACCTGTCTATTGGGTCTGTTGCTCTCTGCTTATTGATGGCCCAGTGAAGAGACCAAGAAAAAATGATTTCTTTGCTTGTTGAACAAAATGCTGCAGAATCTTCAATGGTATGACTATAATGGCTACTTAACAAGAACTAAGTGTGTGTGTGTGTGGTTTTAACATGGGTGTGTGCTTGCTCATGCAACGTGTGTGTCAGTGCAAGTGCTCATGCTGGATTATGTCTGTGACTTAAAAAAGAAAGAAAAAAAGAGGTTGTACACTACTGGTGTTATGTTTTAGATCCATTGGTGCACCAGCTGAAATGTGCAGCTGCGATTGCCATCCTGCGCAGAAAGCCAGCAGAGGCTGACGCTTACCAATACACAAAGCAGCTGTGCACCAAGTACTTACAAGCCCAGACGCAATGGCGTTCAAAGTACTTTCAAGCTCAGGATGCTCTTCTGCATCTACAACAGCAGCAGGCTATTGGCATGACTCAACCTGAAGGTGGGTAAAAATGAGGCCCTCCTCATAATGTTTCCCCTTTGTCTAGGTTTCCATTAACATGAAGCAAGCAGGGGCGGATCAGTTAGTCATGGAGGAGGGGGTTACAAGTGTTCGGTTGGGGGTCAGAGACAATTTGAATGTAAAAGAAGCTATGATGGCCTCTCCTGGGTGAATAAGCTTAAACTATGGCATGGAATTACACCCCCCAAAAAAAAAAAATTCCAAAAATCTGCCTCTCTGGCAAGAGAACATAGGACAACTTCAAGAGTGGAATAAGAAAATAGAATAACATGTAAGACGATGGCTGTAGGCTGGAGTATTCAGTTGAACATGCTGTGGGTCTGGCTGCCAACTTGCTTTTTTGTCTTTATTTTTTATTTTTGCAGAGGAGATAATTTGAGCTTTTTTCGGCTTAGAACAACATTTCTCAGAATTATACTCACATGTGGCGGGGTACCATAGCCGATGAGGTTTAACAGAGGCATGGTTACCGCTACACCTATCTATATTGTTAAAAACTCGGGACTTTACTGGTGTTGCACTGCCTCCGGGCATTGCAGCCAGGATTGTTCCCAACATCTTTGTATTTACAAATGTCCCATATGTGTCCATGACCGAGAGGACGTAAAACATCATTTCCCCCCCCCCCCCCATACTCACATTAGGTCAAAGTTTGTGCAGCGTTGTTTAATTTGACGTTTAGATATCATGTTCAAATTTAGAATTGAATTATGTCATCATTCAGACCCCTTGTATCCCAGACCATAGATTTGAACTCTTGAATTCTGTCACAGAAACCTCGACAGAGATTCATACTGACAAAGGTTAAAGACACACTGACTTACCACGATTAAGTCCCTTGTTTTTTTCTGGGTAGCTGTGGCCCACATACAAATGTCCCCATCTTCAAATTGAGGCTGCTCTTTAAAATGTTTCTTTTTCAATTTGGGGACATTTGTATGGGAGTCAAACCTGGTCAAAACAAGATTTCTTACCAGCTATAAGAGGGAAAACCCGTGATTTTGACATGTGACCTGGTGGGTCTTTAAGGCTTTCTAGTTTTATTCTGATAATTATTCCCACAAGTTTACACAAATGCTACTTTCAGGCTTTGAAACTCCCATACATTTCATGTCTGTGGACCATGTTCAGTTTCATTGTGCTTTTGTTTCAGTGTGTGCGGATTCCCAATGCCCCCTTACTCCTCCATCCTCCACACCTGATGGTGGCAGCTGCGGTCAGACAGTCCTCTCTGTGACCCATCAACAGGCCTTGACCTCTAGCTACCAGTTCATCCACAGCCTGGTCAGCCTGGCCACAGCTGTGCAGGTCACTATGCTTGTCTTTCTCAGTGTTTCCTCATGAAATTTTGCACCTTTTTCAGTAGACCCCTTTATTCTACTTACATTTAGTTGCATGCTGAAAGAGCTGACAGAGCGGAAAAAAACCCTGGCAGAATCAGACAAATTATGAAATATGCCGTTGCTAAATTACATTTTTGGCATGTTAATGAATAATGACTTGTACACATTAAAATGATAAGACCTATACAAGATCTTTGCTGTGGTGATCCTTGAAAAAAAAAGAAGTAAAAAAAATGTAAAAGTCTGAATTGAAATTATTTGTTTTATTTCTAAAAGAGTTTTCATTTTTGTAAAGGTTATTTTATGTTCAAGTGTTTAATGACATTGTTTTTCTCTTCTCTTTTTTCACCCTTTTCGGATAAAGGTATTGTTTTGGTAGAATCCCTCCTCTCCAAGTATTACGGTTGTTGGAAAATCATCACAAGATCTTAAAACTTTAAATGGACAGTGTGAACAGTATAGCATTCCTTCATAGTTCCCCCCCCCCCTTCCCATCCCCACTCACCCCTTTTTTTTTTTTTCTTTTTTTACTAAATGGCTAGAATTGTGAGAAATCTCTCGAATTACATGAACAGATTATTTGATTTTTAAGGGTTTGTCATTGCACTTGCAGGTGACGTCTCCAGAGCCATCAGAATCAGACGGATCCAAACTGGAATCGGGATGCAACCCACCTACTAGCGAACTTCTTGCCAGGCTTGATTCCTTGCTGTCTGAAACGGTGCCCTGTTGTGTGAGACACCTGAGAGAGGTGGTGTGTGAAGGTGACTCCACTGTTTCCACCCAGTGTGTCTTGCGGGGCTTGGACGGCCTGATCCTGTTGCTCAGTGCAGACTGGATGGAATCTGTGAGCACCGGCTGCCATTACCGCTTGTTGCTGGAGCAGCTTGGTGGATTGATTGATGATCTGCTACAGCGTTTGTTTGAACCTGGCCATTATCACGTCGTTCAGGTGTGTGGCTGTCCTGCTGGTCTTTTAGTTTGTAGAATTATTTTTTGATGTGCACATCTGACCAGTGTGTACTGTGTGTGTGTGTGTGTGTGTGTGTGCATGCGCATTGTTTTTTTTGTAACAGTGTGTAGTGAACAGCCCTTAATTTTATGAAGTTCTACTAAAGCTTAAGTGGGAAACTAAGCGTTGTTACTTTCTAAATTCAGTAAACCGATTTATTTAATTTAGAAAGTAACAACGTTTAGTTTCCCACTTAAGCTTTAGTAGAACTTCATAAAATTAAGCACAGATTTCTGTGGACATCAATTAAAATTATTTCTGTCTTGGTTTTAATCTTAATGATTTCTCTCTACATTAATTTATATATTGCTATCATATAAAAAAAATTCTTCTTTCAGACTGTGCAAGCGAGAAAACTCCTACGCCAAATGCTGCTGCATCTGACCACAAAGATGAAAGTGCCAGAAAAATACTCTCTGCTTCACTCGCTGGCAGGCCATGGCAAAACCCTGTGCGCCTCTTTGACCCGTGACATTTCTCATGAGCTGGCCGTCAACCCAGGTTGTTACGAAGCCTTGGGGATCGCCCTGGACTGCCTTCAGCAAGGAGTAGCCTCCATCAAATTGGGAGACATCCATATGGACTCTTTGAAAGACATTCAGCGAGAACTGGAAAGCATGCTGCATTCCAGTCTGACGTATCGCTTTCCTCTTGTTGCCGAGACGGTTATGAGGCTGACGTCTGTGATTGAGCTATGTGGTAAGGCAGGTGATACCTGATGGCAACGGTTGTTAGCTAGGCAACCGTTCAATATAAGGGTTGTTTGATGGTTTCGTCCCACATGGCGGTGCCGAGACGGTTATGAGGCTGACGTCTGTGATTGAGCTATGTGGTAAGGCAGGTGATACCTGATGGCAACGGTTGTTAGCTAGGCAACCGTTCAATATAAGGGTTGTTTGATGGTTTCATCCCACATGGCGGTGCCGAGATGGTTATGAGGCTGACATCTGTGATTGAGCTATGTGGTAAGGCAGGTGATACCTGATGGCAACGGTTGTTAGCAAGGCAACCGTTTTTATTTTTTTTGTTCAATATAAGGGTTGTTTGATGGTTTCGTTCCACATGGCGGTGCCGAGACGGTTATGAGGCTGACGTCTGTGATTGAGCTGTGTGTACCGTAAGGCAGGTGATACTTGATGGCAACGGTTGTTAGCAAGGCAACCGTTTTTCTTTTTTTGGTTCAATATAAGGGTTGGTTGATGGTTTCTTCCCACAATGGTGGTGCCGAGCGGACGTTTAACCCAACTTTCATTCATTACTTTGTACAGAAACCACCAGTGTGTTTCAGATTGAAAATATACTGCAAATGTCTGCATGATGATGTGCCCACTTCAAAGCTAACCACCTGTTGGTGTCCCCCCCCCCCCCCCCCCCCCCCCCCCAGATGATAGTATGGTTTTAGATGGTGTTATTGTGTTAACTGTAAATAGTTTTGTTTGGAAGATAGAATGTTTCCACAACAGCATGATCCAGCTTGATTTAAAGTAAATGTCAGGTTTCTATTTTTAGTGCCATACCAATTCCTGCCTTGTGTCTATGTATGAAATGCATAAGCTTTTGTAAGCTATGTTTTATGATGACACTTTTTTCCACCATTTCAAGTCTTTTCTCTGTTCCTAACTCAAAGTGAAATAAATCTTTGTTTAATGTGTTCACGTGTAAATAAGTGTGTCGTTGTGTTTACCCACACGTCCACTAAAATCGCATGACTGTACGATACGATTTGATCCGATCACGTGGTCCCCAAGAACCTTTACCCAGTTTTCTAAATCGGTCAATCCATAAAAACTTCTTTACCATACTTTTGGTGCACCCCCAAAATTTAACACAAAATTAAGATTTTGATACTCTTTTTCATGGATGCAACTGGAGGAAAAAAAAAAAAAACCCAGGCAAGGCAGGGGTCCAGGGGCTGCCCAGGCAAGGTACAGGGGCAGAGCGCTGAAGAAAAAGCAAAATCATACTCAATTTGAAGCTTATTCCAGGCTTGTAAAGTGATAATTCAACACTTTTTTCCCCTGGAACTTTGAATCCAATTTTTTTGGGGGGTCAAAATTTTAAAAAACAGGCGCTGCCTCGTATTCGAGGCAAGGTTGCATCCATACATTTTTCTTTATCATTAGTGACATATTTAAGGCGCAGGGGTCTCAGTCTGGGGGAAAAGTATCGCCTTATCTGTAAAATACAGTACTCAAAAAACCACCACAAATAAATTAATAAGAAGTAGATATGGAAAAGAGGAGCTGTTTGTGTGTGTGATGATGATGATGAAAATGGTGTTTTACGTCCTCTCGGTCATAGACACATATGGGACATTTGTAAATACAAAGATGGTGGGAACAATACTGGCTGCAATGCCCGGAAGCAGTGCAACACCAGTAAAGTCCTGAGATTTTAACAATATAGATAGGTGTAGCGGTAACCACGCCTCGGTTAAACCTCATCGGCTATGGTACCGCCACATGATGTAGTGTTTGTGTGTGTGTGTGTGTGTGTGTGTGTGTGTATTTAATGTAAATAACCACAATTAAGGAAAATAAGACAGGAGTCAACCATCTTAACTAATACGCCAAATTATGCTCTCCTAACTTTCACTCCATGGTTTTTCACTTATAAGGCATATAACAGTAGAATCTCAAAACAGATTTTCTTTTTAAAATATAAAAGTCCTGTATTACTTATCAAAATATATAAAAGTTCCGTATCACTTCAAAAATGTAATAATTATACTGTACCCATATATTTAGTTTACAAACTCTCAGTAAAACCTATTAATTTCTTTAATTGGTTAATTATATAATAAGATATAATTGTAGTGCTTTACATATGAGCTTTTTTGTCATACACACACTTTCCCATTGTAAAAATAAAATCTGAATCTAATTTTGGACCATAATCTTTATTGACACATATTGATTTTGATGAACATTTGATACACAGATCGACTTCACACATATACAAAAATGAGAAAAATTAAGTCTATAACAATGTGAAGGATCGCTTATCATGCACATCAAAAACATTGTACAGTGGAACCTCCCTTATAAGACACCCCCCCCCCCCCCCCTATAAGACTCCCTCCAACTTAAGATTGGCCTTCTTTGTTAGTATTAAAATTACCTCCCTTATACAATCCGTCCCACTTAACCTTTTCACTGCCCCGTCACGGATATTTCCGTCAACTTCCGGTAACCTATAAACTGCCCCGTCACGGAAATATCCGTCATAGGGTTATTCTAAGAGTTTTCCGTTTTCTATCCATACGCTTTTCGCAGTATGTTCGAATGCATGTGAGAGTGCTCTCAAAGGATAGTATATTCAATCCCCGTTCAGAAAAGCATAGGTTATATGCACTTTTATTCAGAAAGTTTTGCGATAGACTTGGCAACCTAAAACGGCTTGGCAAATAGTTGCCCCGGAACCGGGCTCAGCAGTGAAGGGGTTAAGACCTTAATATTTTGGATGATTTTTCAAGGTCTTGAAAGGGAGGTTCCACTATAAAACAATATTACCATAATGCTAACACCCCCCTCCTCTCCGGTTCCTCTCCTACACACATCTTTTTTGCGTCCTACGTCTACCTTTCCTTCTCTTTAAGATTTATTATATATGTTCTGAAAGTCCATGAAATAACCATACTCAGAGATGTACACTATAAAAAAAAAGACATCCATATTCATAAAAATGTACAGGTTATAACCGTTACCTAATAAATGTGCAAAGACAACAAAATAAACAGAAACCTCCTTTTTGCACCAACAAAAAAACAACCTTATGTTGACCCTTTAACATTTTAAACTGGGGGATACAAATACCCCTTAAACGGCCAACAGGGGGTGAGGGTACTCCTTAAGAGAGGAAAAAAATCAAGAACCCTGCAGAAACATATTTTTGGTTCACGGCATGAACAATAAAAAAAAAGTAACAACTTATCTATGTTGGAAATTATAATAGTTGGGTAGAAACCAGTACTGTATTTTACGGACTACAAGGCGCACCTGACTATAAGGTGCATCCCCAAAATTTACACAAAATTCAGATTTTGTTATTATAGTTTCTTACTATATTATTAGTCACATAAGGCGCAGGGGTCTCAGTCTAGGAAAAAAGTATCGCCTTATAGTCCGTAAAATACGGTACAGGCATATGTTTATGGCACCAAATTGAAAAATAAAAACAAACAAGAAACAAAAAACACTTTCTGACAAACCATAGCCCTGATTTACTATTTAAAAAGGGCAAAAGGGACAATAGTATGTGTTCCCATCTTGTAACGGTTCCTTGAAGCGAAAAAAAGTCACATTAAATCTTACCATGATTCTTTAATTAACCCTTTCACCGCCAGACATTTCTCAGCAAAAAAATGTCCATTAAACTTACCTGGGTAGAGAAAAAAATATGTCTGTAATATTGGGGATTCCTCTGTGACATATTTAAAGTAAGGCCTAACCTTACTTCCCCAAATTAAGAGAACAAGGTCTTTGGATAACGGACCCTGATTTGATGCCTTTTAGTGACATGGGTGTTGCATTATTGTGGTGCAAAAATGCGACGTTGGCAGTGAAAGGGTTAAACCCTAGCATGTATTAATTTTTTTTCAATCTGGTATATATTTTTGTTATTAACCTTCACAGTTCTTTTCCTTTCCTCGCGTGTTCATTTTCCAATGTACTCATTCCCTAAAAATTAAACAAAACAAACGAACACGAAAAAAACAAAAATATAATGATGAGCTTGTCACAAGAGAAAAAAAAAAGTAAATGTTATTTTGAGCCAAACCAATTACAAAGGACGCATAAATTATGGTTGGCAGATATGTAAAATTCATTACAGATCTTTTTTTTTTTGTAATGTAAAGCAATTTTTAACTCCAAACAAAACTGGTTGGTAAATAAACATCTTTTAAAAAAATCACACACACATGTCAAAGTTGATCACAATGGTTACTAAACAACAACTCACAAAATCTATTGTTTGATTCCCCCCCCCCCCCCCCCCCCCCCCTTTTGTGATTACAGAACAGGGTTCCTGAAAACAGAGATTGTGCGTATTTTACGCACTAGAGCTATCAAATCACCCCCTACAATCTATTCATGCAAGAGATTTACCCTTTAAAACATTAACCCCTTTGCTGCCAGAGGAAAACAGAGAAATTATCGATTTTCTTTTTATAACATTTAAAAGAGACCTGTCCGACTCAATCTGAGAAAATAGTCTAGAGATATATCTTTCCCATCTTGTTTAAACCAAAAACCATCTTTCCATGATCCAGGGCTATGACATCAAAAGTTATGACATCATCTATGACGAATGCTGTTGGTCAACAGAGCAGTGAAGAGGTTAAGGGCTGAAATGACGCATTAAAATGATGATTTATGTGTAAGCACAGTCTTTATTTTTCAGTAAGCCAACAATATTACTCCTGTTTTAATCATCTGCTAGGCATTTCTAGGCTACCGCCACAAGTTTTAGTCACTAGCCTTGATATAAAATTCTACAAGATCGTGTAGAAAGCCCCGATCGATGGAAACTCATTGCTCATTTGCAGACCATTTTCTCAGCATCCAATCATGCATAAGCATGTGTGTGTGTTGTGTGCACGTGCGTGGTGTGTGTCAGGGCTTATGTATACGTGCATGTGTCTGTCTGTGTATGTACACTCGCGCGCAGGAAGTAGGTTGGTCTTTCTCCTGTGTTTTATGTTGACCCTTTAACATTTTAAACTGGGGGATAAAAATACCCCTTAAACTGCCAACAGGGGGGTGAGGGTACTCCTTAAGAGAGGAAAAAAATCAGGAACCCTGCAGAAACATATTTTTGGTTCACGGCATGAACAATAAAAATGTAATTCAACAAAAAAAATGCACACCACCGCCTTTCTGACAGTGTATATTAAACACAATAAAAAGGTAAATATTAATATTATATTAAACCAAAGAAAAATAAACTGTATTAAACATACATTAACAACAGTATATGCAAATCAGCCTGCTTGGACGGGAAGTGAACATTTAAAGATGCAGTTCACAACTTTGTTAAACCATTTATACAAAGATCATTTACAGACAAATATGAATCACAACAAAAATTTAATGTTTTTTTCAGGATTGAATTGTATAAAAAGAAGAAAATACATAGTTTAAAAAAATAAAAACCATAAATAAAAGTTCAAATAAAAATGAATGGAAAACAACAATTTTAATGCTACAGTGGAACCTCCCTTATAAGACTCCCTCCCACATAAGACCTTCTTTGAGACATTGCCCTTCTTTTGTAAGTATTAAAATTACCTCCCTTATAACACCCCTCCCTGATAAGACCTCATTTTGGATGATTTTTGAAGGTCTTATAAGGGAGGTTCCACTGTATATAAACAGTACAGAACGACATGTTCAATGAAATAGTCCTCAATTTGTCTCTCAAATGTTATTCGAACACACACACACACTGGTGTAATATCTAAAATCATTTACACAGGCTTAGGTCTTGTGCGCATTATATCCGCAATCCGTAAGTTCTGTCAGGAAACCCCATACATTTATATTAGAAATAAGGGGATGGGATTACAGATGGGTTTCTTCGTGTAATGGGCACACTCTTTCATATTTCTTACTTCCAGATTTTTTGTGTGTGCGGTAGGCGCATGGATTTTCGCATGGAACTTGCGCATGTATGTGAACACAGCCTAAGCCAACTATCGTAATGGTGGGGTTAAAACTAACACATACTGACATGGCATTGATAAAGTGTAATATTGAAGATAGGCACACACAAACCATAAAGATGAAACTGTCCCTTCTTCTTCGTTCAGGGTGAAATGAAATGAAATGAATGAAAGTTAAGTTTTACGTCCACTTGGCTGCAAAACAGCTCATATGGGATGAACCATCAACCAACCATCATTGAATGATCAGAGCAGATCCTGGAGGCACTGCAATACCAGGTCTGATTGAAGGGTTCATACGTCCCTTGAGAACCCTTTAAATTTGAACTCTGCCAAAAGGGTGATTGAAAACCCTTTGAAATCAGGGATTTTTAATCACCCCTTTAAAAGTAATAAAAACCCTTGAAAATCTGTCATGGGCCGAATTTGTAGTCACTACATATTAAAATGCGATTAGGTAGAAACCGTTTTGGGGCTAAATTTGTTCACAAAACTCAAAATAACAAAAATGATGAATAGATCGCAGTGCTTTCATTCGATCACCTCTGCATTTCTGTCGTCTGCTTTTGCTCATGCACATTTCCATTGCATTTACTTGGATGTTCGTGGCTTCCTACCAGTAGGTCTTATGAGTGGTCATAATGTTGAATTTGGATGTTAAGTTATTTTGCTCATTTTATCAACATTGAGGCCCCTTAAAAAAATCGAAATACCCCCTTGAAAACTCCTTGAATTTTATTCCACTTTAAGAGAATGTACCCTGTCGTTGATCGTCCAGGCAGGGAAGCCAGTGGCATGAACGAAGGCTGCAGTACGCCGAATAGAAGACTCTTTAAAAGGCCAAAGAAAACTGATCCTAATTATGCACTTTGATTTTAGTTTTCTCCTTTTATTATTTGTTTCCTAGTTTAAGTCATCAAACTTACCGGGTACAAAAACAAAACGAAAAGAAGATGATTGAGTACAAAAACGCATCAAATTCACAGTTTCCTATTGATACATAACATTATAATTGGGATGAAAGTAAAACTAAAACGCAGCACAGCATGCCCTATAATACATACTACTCAAAAGAAGTTAAGGGCCACAGGAAAACAGCCTCACAGTTTGACAGGGGGCATGGTGACTAGGCTGGGGTTTTTACCTCTTAAGATACAGTGGTGCTCGCCTTGGCTTAAGGCTGTGTCAGACCAATTGACATATGCTAGAACACCAAGGCTACATCAAAATGTGGTTATGCTAATGCATATGTATGCAGGGATTGCCTTCAGCCTTAGCAAGCTACTACCATAACATCATCATTCTCCAAAATCCCCCGAAGACAGAGTGTGGCTGCCCAGGAGGCGGGGTAATCTTCTTCTTCTGCGTTCCCAAGCCAAAAGGCCATGATGGGTAAAGTATGTATGTGTCCGTTTTCAGTTTTCACTGGTCTCCCCGCTGCGTACAGCCGACACATTCCGATTTCGGAGGAGAAACGGGGTAATCAAAAACGGTCACACACGCAATGTTCTTATCCATAGCTGATGCACTTGCACCATAATATTCAAGTGCTTCTGTGTTGGGATGATCCCTGGAGTCTTTTAGCCAGGATAAGCCAACAACAACAACCAGCAGTGGTGCAAAATTCCATGAACACTGTGTACCACGAAAACAGTTTGTGCTTGAGTCACAGCATTCTCTCCTGCAGGCATGGTAGTGGGGGCAAAGTGAGTTTCGCGGAAGAATATCCAACTGATTTTGCATTTCATTTGAAAGATGTCGACTCAAACTAAAATGATGAAGTTGGGCGTCAAAATGAAAAAGAAGAACAAGAAGCACTAGGATCACAAATCTGGAAACGTGTGGCGTGAGCTAGAGGCTGCGCACGACTGCTAACTTCGGCGGGAAGTTGCTTGTTCAGCCATTCACATCCGGTTCTGCGAAGCGATTGCATAGGTTTTAACGTACGTAATTTTTAGGCACCCGAGCAAATTTTTACCTTGGCTTTTTTTGGGGGGGGGGTTTCACTTTCGCAGGTTTTCCGTGATTCGCGGAGGTCTACCATGCCTGCTCCTGACTACTCTGCCTAGTTCTACAAACTGTGATGGAAAAAAGAAGATAAATTTGCATGAATAATGCATTTCTTTGGGGTGACAGTGTGCAAACAGGAAATGTTCGCAAATAGCCAAGAGACATAATTTTGTGGTTTGCACGGGGACAATCCGATTTTGTGGTAAAAAGACATTCTATTTTTCAGAAAATCGTCTTATTGAATGGCAGATCTTTCCTTTCTGCATCAACCGGAAATCTGCCAACATATCACAGGATTATATTCCCCTTTACGTCAATATAAACGCATTCAAACTTGCGGGTATTCTCTATTTTAATGCTGGCCCTTGATTTGTTTTGAGTGGCATAAATAAAATTTAAAAATCCGTCAAGAACCAACAAAAACAGATAAGGAAGATCAATTAACAAGACTGGAAGAAGATATTTGAAACTTTAAGAATAATGTGACGATGACGATGACACTGAAAGAGATTACTGACATGACAATCACCATGCTGTATTATGGATTTTTTTCAACACTAAAAACACATGTATGGGCCTATTACAATACAAAAAGCATCTAGAATAATTTACACTAACAAAGGTCAAAGACATTAATTGCGTGCATATTTATCGTTTGATATCGGGGAGTAGCACCATGCTATGGCTTCTCGAAGTGTGGTGACAAATTGCAGACATTTTTCACACCCTACCAAACAAACGATGAGACCAAAATGTAGAAAACACAGTAAATAAAAAAACACATTCATTTTATATACAACAACCTGACATCTATATATATTAATTTCCATACTTGATCTAATGACAAACCCCCGTGGGGATACCGGGGGGTCTTTCGTATAAATAGTTCCACCACCTTCTGGAAGTTCTGTGCTTGTAACTTCCTCTAATCCATCACTCTCTTTGATTCTGCCTTTTCCCTTTGCTTACTGTTATCTTTCTATCTTTCTGGTCCATTCTCCTGCCTTTTTTCTATAAATTCTTACAAAGATTTCTTCAGCCGGACATACTGGGCCTAAGTCAGACATACTGGGACTAACTATTTCTTAGTTAGGCGCATAACGGCAGCATGACGCATCTACGCTCATATGGCAGGAAACTGTCTGAGCGAACGAAGAAGAAGAAGTAGAAGATCTAATGACATTTACTTTCACACACATCAAGAGTAATCAAAATAATATACAAATCAAAGAACTATTTAACACAACAAACCTCCACATGAATACAAAAATACAACCATGTGGTGCTTATTACATGACATTCACACTAAGTGCCTCATCAAACTGTCAAAACATAAAAGCTGCCAAAGATACAATGTCGAAACTGGAATGATGGTTTTCCACAACTATTTCTACATTTGCCACTATTTTATTGTAACATTTAATTTGTTCAGGATAAACATCAAACTGAAAGTCTCGGGAGTTGTGGGAAATAGAAATAACATTGTTCCAACAGTGGATGGGAAAAGGGTCATCTTAAAGCTGCAATGCCCGATACCGATACTAAGAATCGGGTGCCTCAGGGCTCCCAATCGTCCCGCAAAACAAGGGGTCCCAGGGACTCCTTCACTTACAGTATAGAGGGTCCTAGAGGCGGGATAGAGGGTTTTAGTGGCATTGTGAATACTAAAAATAATTTGTATACAGTGGAACCTCCCTTATAAGACCTCCCATTATAAGACTCCCTCCCACATAAGACATTTCTCTGAGGCATTGCCCTTCTTTGTAAATACCAGACCCCCATTTGATGCTTTTCAGTGACATGGGTGTTCAATCATTGTGGTGCCAAGAGCGACAGTGGCGATGAAAGGGTTTTAAGCCCTTCGCTGAAACGGCCCTGGCTTTGTTATTGGTTGATATCAGCCTGGAGGTGGGGCCGATAATGCAACGTAAAAAGACAGCGAAAACTGTTAGGATACATGACTTTCTACAGTTAAGGAAAATCGCTGTACAGCTTAAGGGGCTGTCTCACTGCGTACGTACAATTCAATCCAACTGCGATCCAATCGTTACATTTGTCAGGCATGATTCTCATAAAATTCTAAATGAATCTGATGAAATCCTCCTAGTTTTTGTTTGTGGCTCAAGCCACAAACCTATAACTCACTTTGTCGGTCGGTCGGTCTGTCGGTCAAAATTGTCGCACATTTTGACAAAATTGTCGCACTTCAAATCGAGGCTACACTTCAAATTGAGGCCGCTCTTTAAAATGATGTATTTTAAAAGCGTACAAAATAATAAACATACGTAATACAGACACTACAACAGACACGATGAGTATGCAGTGCTTCTTTTGATGAGTATAAGTAGGATACATAGTTTTAAATGTTTTCCAAAAGATATAAAAAGTTACGAAATGGTGCAGAGATAACATTCTGGTTTACAGATTAAAATTATTGAAAAGCCAGGGGAGGTGACTCATGATTGGAGTGGTAAAAATAGACCGCGTGCCACAAACTATTGCGATTTCGCGCTTGTTTTATTTTTATATTTGTAGTCCCCCGTATAAGAATCTGATGAAATATGATATATTTGTATTTTTGTATCAGACACTTTATGTGATTTGTGTATTAGGGTCTATTATCAGTTTAGGTGAAATTACAGTGTGGTCTCATACAAGCACAATACAAGCAAGGAAACACATTTGCATGCATTAAAAAATGGAAGGAAAACTAAGAAAAAAGACAAAAAAAGGACAACAAATCACGCTTCGCAAGGAGTTGGACATAGGGTCGACACAAGCGACTATCAAAACATTAACCCTTTCACCGCCAGACATATTTCAGCCAAAACGTTCCCATTAAATTTACCTGGGTAGAGAACAAAATTCATCTGCAGTATTGGGGATTCTTCTGTGACATCATATATAAAATAACGTCTATCCTTACTTCCCAAAACTAAGACAATAGGGTCTTTGGATAACAGACCCCAAATGGATGCCTTTTAGTGGCATAGGTGTTAAGTCACTGTGGTGCTAAAATGCAACTTTGGCGGCGAAAGGGTTAAGAAATGCCCTCTTTCCAACCATTTCTATTCACCCCCACCCCACCCTCTCCAATTCTACATGAGCATACTGTATAGTGAACTAGAGAATTATTTTTAGACAGAAGTATTTCACACGAATCATGCTTCACAGACATCGTCACAATCGGATAGCCTTTTGTGAATGACTATTACTCTAAACTAGAGCCGTTTATACAGGCTCTTTGTCCTGCAGCCTTGGGGATCCGTTGGCTTTTGGAGACCCTCTCCAACATCAACCGTTTCAAAGTCATGGCTGAAAGTGAAAGATCGGAGACACGGCACAAATTCACCACTATCAACAAATTTCAGCCCAACCCTCCAGAACAGCAACTGCCTCTTCTGCTATCTCAAAGTCATAACTGTACATGTATGACTGACTGGCATGCACGCACAAACACACTTGTGAAGAAAATTAATGGTATTAGGTACTTTATAGTCACAGAGGCGTCTTTGTGAAATTCAGGTTGCTCCCACCTGGAGAGCGTGTCGCAGTCAGAGGCACGCCACCCAATTTAAAAATAATAAATTTGCATGCGATTTTTGTGTGACTGATGAGGAAGGAAAGGGGGGGAGGGGTAATTTTTGACCAAATGACAAATTTTTAGTTGCCACTGGGATTAGCGTGCTAAGTGCATGGGCACACGGGACTCGGTTTATCGTCTCATCCGAAAGACTGCACGTTCAGACCGTAAGGCCTAGTCAAAAGTGAGAGGACAAAATCCTCTGTACCCAAGTTCGAATTCAGGTTTACTTGACACCTCTGTGCCACTCTACACTAGACATGGTCACAGACATAGAGTTGTAAACGTTCTCAGATACACTTGGCTTTGATTGCGTTGTTTAGAATAACATAATAAATGCCATGAATGCAGTAAAAAGGTGAATATTCTGAATTTCTATTTTGATTTTTAAATAAAACGATGCTCAGAAATTGAAAAAAAATTGTCTGCTAACGAGACTTTGAGTCAAACTAGGAAATGACGACACAGAACTTGAATGTAAAGGAAGTACAGTCGCATTATGCCGATGTCCATGCGCTTGTCTCAGGCGCATGAACTGCACACACATGCGTCAAACTGTACCTTTCTGTGACTGACCCCGTCTACTTATAAATGGCTGCAAAAGACAAAAGACTGAACTCAGTAACCACTCAAAATCTGGGAATCCACAAGAAAGCCATGATCGTGTACAAAAGTGTTCAAACTTATTTCTAATTCCAATATTTTTTGGATGTCAGAGCTACTATTGTGTGCCAGTAAGTTGAATGACGCACACAAAAAAACCCAACACAGACACAATGTCTGCATACGTCATGTTTAGACATAACCCCTGAATTAAAGATGGAATGTTACATAGGATTCTACATAAAAAAACAACCAACAACAAAAATCATTCAACAATGGTGAATGTCAAGTTGCCAAGAAAGAAAGAAAAACAATAAAGAACTAAAACTAGCATGATTAAACGATCCTACCCTTTTGTTCATTTTTAAAACACTCTTAATGCACATAACCAACGTGGAACAGACTCAAAAGACGACATTTCTCTAACTCTTTGACCATACAAAGCATAACACACGTACACCTCACCAGAGCCGTGTGGCAGGGATGACCGTTCGATGGAGATGAAGAAGTGTGTCAGTGGAACCTGTATTTTCGTTGTGGTTTCAAGTTAACATAGGTTTTCTTCATTTCTTCACTCTCTTGCTTCTTGATCTCCGAGAAGCGTTCGCCTTTTGTGCTCACCACCTGGCCCTCTCGATAG
The DNA here is from genome assembly GCA_017654935.2 of Phymorhynchus buccinoides. Lineage (NCBI taxonomy): Eukaryota > Metazoa > Mollusca > Gastropoda > Neogastropoda > Raphitomidae > Phymorhynchus > Phymorhynchus buccinoides. Next base: position 14,605 of record JAGGCT020000592.1, on the reverse strand, counting down.
CGGATCATCTTTTTCTGCTCCTGAAATAAAGAACCTTAGATGACAACTAACCACCGGAAATGTGTATGGTTTTCAGTTTAAAAAGAAAAGAAAAAAAAGTACGAAACTTAAAATTAAAAAAAAGAAAAGAATTATGGACAATTCTTCAAACCATTTACGGAATGTTTTCTTTTTTTATGAAAAAAAGAAGGTAGAGCAGTGACAGCCAAACTCTCAAACCTTTCTCATTCTTATAGGCAAACATGAAATATAAATCTTTTTTAGTTTGGCGGTAGTACCTCCTATTCGTCATACTTGTTATAAAATAATTTATTGATAAAAACTCTTAGTGTATTGCAGCTATATTTTTCTTCTGAATTTGTTCTCGGAAAAAGCACCCATTATAGTGAATGTTCTACGCACAACCATTCTTTTTTTTAATATATATATCTCTATAATTATAAATTTCATATTTGAATCCAATCTTTCAAAATGTCCACAGTTATGACAACTGAAGAACAACTCAGTGCTTCTTGTAATAGTAATAATAATGAGGAAAAATTATATAGCGCCCATCCTACTACGTAGGTTACAGGGCGCTTTACACAGAATTGAAATGGAATTAAAACATGAAACAAAAATCCAATAACATGAGCAGAAAAAACAATACCGAAAGTCTGGCCCAGTAAAAATGCACATAACAATCAGCAACAACAACTGCTGTGACTACTACTACTACTACTACTACTACTACTACTTATAATAGGCCTAATACAAGTATGCATTGTCACACAATTCACAAGCATGAAATAAAAGTATATATTCACAACATACACACAAACATAACACACACACACAAACAGCACATACATGCACACACACACCATGCATACATACACTTACATAGGGGTATAAGATGTAATAAAATCAACAGTTGATGTCTTACCTTCCGGAACAACTCGGGTCGATGCTCAGTTTTATCCTCCGACGTATCCACAAAAGAGTACCTTAAAAGAAAGTAGATGCACTTGAATACTGTCCAACTTTTTACTATGGTCAAGAACTTGCAATTGAATACTGTCCGACTTTTTACTATGGTCAAGAACTTGCAATTGAATACTGTCCGACTTTTTACTATGGTCAAGAACTTGCAATTGAATACTGTCCGACTTTTTACTATGGTCAAGAACTTGCAATTGAATACTGTCCAACTTTTTACTATGGTCAAGAACTTGCAATTGAATACTGTCCGACTTTTTACTATGGTCAAGAACTTGCAATTGAATACTGTCCGACTTTTTACTATGGTCAAGAACTTGCAATTAAAGTGACTTGCGAAATAAAATAATAGTAATAATATTGACTTTTATATAGCACTTATTTTTTTCTATCAAGCACAAAATACTTCACAATTTGTATTTGAAACACACGCACACACACACACACACATTCTAATAGTTATATATGGGTAGATTGAATGCTCTATCAACACTAATCACAATCCATTGAAATCCACCCCCCTAAATCATTCATACATGTTATGTTATGGATATATAGTATTAATCAGATGGCACGTTTTACTTTTTGTACAAAATATGTAATGCACAAATTAATTCCAAAGGTTCACAGAAAGATAAACCAAGGAAAGATTCCGTCTGAAGGACAAGTAAGAGAGATTTTGCTTTTTTAAAAGCCTGAAAATGTATCTGCTCTGCTTTGACAGTTCAGATTTACTTTCATTAGAAACATCTAAGTTTTCTCACAGTAAAACCATAAACATACTGAGTACCAATGATACTAAAACATAAGATATGGTAATTTCAATAACAGTAAAGATGAACTAAAAAGTAAAATCTATAAAATACCCTCGATTTGAATCACATTATCAGAGTCTATCTTTAACTGTGAAACCATTGTAAAGTTTTACACCTAACTTCAAACAAAGCATCGATCATATTTGATTTATAAATGTATACATTTTTTTTCTAAATCTATATAGTCATGATACATAAAACACATACATTTATTAAAAAAAATCAAAATGGTGCGCTGTAAATATCCTAGAAATATGACAAAAGGGCGTGTGGATGAGTTTCACAGACTATGACATATGTAGAACAATGAGAAAACCATTCTCTACCTCAGATGACTTGAAAAAAGTTCAGACAGCAGTTCTACCCTTGAGAAGTAAACATACTCACTTTGCAAGAATGGAGTCTTTCACAGTCTCGTCATCTGGGAGATCGCCTCCTGTTTTGGCATTTTTCTGAAAGAAAAAAAATCCTATGAGTCATGCAATAAACTTTGTAATCTAGTAATCAGTCACAAATTATTTTTAAAACTCTTCTACTACCAAGTATTACTTAGACTGTTTACTGTTGTGCACCATGTCTTTTTTGCAGCTGCACTGATTTTCGCACATACTCACTTTAAAAATTCATAAAAAATACTCGCTCGATTCATCATTAAAATTCCCTGTGTCGATCTACTGCTGCAAACCCAAGATCATTTCAGCAGCTCTTTTTTATTCGCCTAAGTTCAGATTCTGCCACTTCTTCCACAGTAAATCCAGTGAATGCTTCGTCATCACTGTCGCCATCTTGTAGAAGTTCACACCAAAAGTCATCATCAGTTTCCATCGTCGAAAATCGATTGAAAATTGCAAAATTTAGCCTACAAATGCAGATGGCGGAAGATTGTGCTTTCCCTGAGGCAGTGAGCGAACAGCGCATGTCACGGAAGTAAAGGATGTGATGTCACTTCATATAAATAGCGCAAAGGGGGACACCGGGGTTTCCCTAGTATCTGGCGGTCAAACCCGCCCATGGCTAGCAACGGTAAACAGTAAACCGGGCGGTTCAACCCGCCGATGGCGGTTCAACCCGCCGACGGCGGCAGAAGAGTTAATAAAGCCCCTAATCCCCACAAACATACATACAAAGTAATGGCAGCTTATATTAATTTAAATTTGACATCATTAGTTATTGCTGGAAATAGCACATTGATAATATTTTTTATTCCATAATGGCCAAACAATATATATATAAATGTAGACTGAACAGTCAGCCTCCTGTATTAAATGTTTTTGTCTGCAGGTTAAAATATCCAAAATCGAGGAATATATTGCACGCAGAAATATGGCATATGAAGACTTTACTTCCAAATGGTCACTGTACAAACCCCTTATTTCTTGAGGTACAAGGTAAATAACTGTAACGGATGCTCACTCTGATGCGTAAAACAGAGGCCTTATGGGTTTTTTGTTGTTGTGTTTTTTGTTTTTTCCAAGGGACTTGTTGTTGGGTGTTTTTTTGTTGTTTTGTTTTTCTTCTGTGATTTTGTAATCTACTTTTTTGTTTTGTGTTTTTGTACTGGCATCATAGTTTATATTAATACCCGCGTTTCTTAAAGTATTTCCTTTTCGATTTAGGTGTTGATTTCATTTTTTTTCTTAGTCTGATATATATGTTTGTTTATGTATATGTGTATTGTGTATATATGTATGTATGTATGTATGTATGTATATTTGTTTGTTTTTCTTTGGTTATGTATATTTAAATGAAAAAAACGAATAAAAACGTTTAATATAAAAAAAGTAATGGCAGCTTGCTTGCAGCACTGCAAATGTTTTGAGGCTAATAGTTGATAGGCAACAACTTCAAATTTTACCACATCGAAGGGAAATGAGTCTCCTTCAGTCAATAAACTTTCTAGTGTTTTTAAAGAAATATATGATGAAAACAAGAACATTTCACATAAAACGCATCTAAGTATTCTCACAGTAAAAAAATAATATAATGAGTCTCAAATAATATTAAAAACTTAGCATGCGATGAAACACATCTTTTCTCCCTTCAAAACCTTAAAACTACCATTCTCAAGTTCTGTGTGCGCGGAAGACTACCGAACTTGACAATCTGCATGCTTTTTTTTGTTCGCGCGGAACTCGCATCCCTAAATTACAAAACGATCCAGAAGAAAAAAAAGTCAGCAAAATAATCCTTCCATTTATAGAATTGAATACAAGTGCCAACCATTTTTTCTGGCAGTAAAGATGGTAGCCGGGCTTTACACTAAATGAAAAAGTAAAAATGTCTGAAATCCAGAACGTTTCAGCGTCCTATTTGTCTATGTGTTTTAACGTATACAACATTTGGCCGATGCATGATGCCATTAAAAGACAGTACTTAGACAAGATCAGTGCAATGCTGGAATGCTTCAATGAGACAGTTGACACAAGACAACAACTGCTTCAATGAGACAGTTGACACAAGATCTTGTTGCATGTACTCTAAAGTCATCTTTTAGCTTGCACAACATACAATCAGTGTGTTGTATATCTTACCCTTTTGTTTTCAGAATTTTTGTCCTGAAATAATATTTTCCCCTCATTTTTAAATTTTTTTTATTGACCTATTTTAGTTTCCCAAACAGTATTTTTGTCCTGAAATAATATTTTTCCTTAATTTATATTTTGTATTTGGCTAAAATCAGCAAAATCTGTGAAAAGCAGGGAGCGTTGTGTTTGGTTACCGTAATTTTCAGGTTATAAGGCGATATTTTTTTCTCAAATTTCGACCTATGCGCCTAATAAACGAGGGCGCCCTATTAGTGAACAAAATCGTGAGAAGAGAGGCAACGATTGCCGTGCTCAGTACAGTCTACTGTGAGTCAGACATTGAAAATGGTAACGAGTCGCCGATACGACGAAAGCTCACGTTAAAATGCTTAAAAATCCCTATTATCATCCTAGATACCGTCCAACAGATGCCATAACCCTTCATTGGATGTAAAAAACATCGTTGTAGAGCTTAAAATGGCATAATTCTATCAGTTTTCGCCAACAAAAGTCCAAACACAACAACAGGAAGTCGCACAAACAGAAGTTCAATTATTTGAAAGGGGAGCCAACTCTCGTTCATGACAGCAATAATGGCGGTTGGCAAGCCTTTACCGGACACGTACGGGCTTTGAAGTTTAACTTTCTTTTGTGAGGTGTGTATCGCCTTTATCTTTAAATTTTTTCAGATTTTTTTCTTGAAAACTGCCCTATTCGCCTATGCACACTAATGATCCGAAAAAATATGATACATGCACAGTTGTTCTCACTCACCTTGCGAGATCTGACCTCTGGAGTTTTAGTGATGGCCATTCCGGAGTCCTGTCTGTAGAGCAGCAGGCACGCGGCCTCCTCCACGTTGCCTCTGCTCATGTGCAGGCAGTGCCGCAACTCAGCCGTGCTGGCCGCCGGACACAACTCCCGCAGAGCATCCACGCTGACAGAGTCCGCCGTCTGCTCCTCCACGATGAGCCTCTCCCAGCACGCCCCTGAATCGTCACTGCCGTGGGAGGATTTCGGAGGCGCTTTCCTGCTCTGCGGTCTTTTAGCATCAACCTGAACAATCGTGTTGGGGGTCTCTGTGGCTGGATAACTACTGACTGGGTTGGTGCCGTTCTTGCTGTCTTCGTTTCCTCGCTGCTTTGGCTGTTCTGATGCACCGGCGACATCTGAAAAGTTGTACAGTAAAATTAGTTGCTGTTTTTTAAATTTTCACCATTATAATTACAAATATGGAACCTCCCTTATAAGACCTCCCATTATAAGATTCCCTCCCACATAAGACCTACTTCTCTGAGACATTGCCATTCTCTGTAAGCATGAAAATTACCTCTTTTATAAGACCCCTCCTTTATAAGACCTCATTTTGGATGATTTTTGAAGGTCTTATAAGGGAGGTTCCACTGTACTCACAAAACATACATGTCACACTCACTCCCAAAGTAAAAAAAAATACAACAGATTTATCTATATAGGACTGGTAGATCACGAAAGGATTAATTCAATGCAATACTAAACCCAGACCTGTTTACCCTGAAATTGGGCTTCAGGTATTTGAAATCCAAAATAAGTGTATTTTTCACAAAATAGGAGTACTCCAACAGGAAAGTTTCCACAACGGAGTGTAAGCATGCATACATTTTTATAACTTGTTGAAACACTGTGTCAAAATGATCCATTTAAATTTACAACACACACACAGAGAGCACACCCGTTTCCTGAATCAGGCAATATACAGTTCTAAATCAGTAAATGATATAGTTTCTAAATAATATATTTTTTTCACCATTTCACCATATTTTTGTCCCATGTACCATATTTATCATATTTGTGTCAAATATGTGTACAAAATATGGTGAAATCTTATGGGTAAACAGGTCTGTAAACCATTACCGTATGTTTCATATTATCAGGCGCTCTTTATTATAATGTGCACCCCAATATTTAACACAAATTTAAGATGTTATCATAATAGTTTCTTCCTCTTTTATCAGTCATATTGTAAGGCGTAGGGATCTCAGTATGGGGGGAAATTATTGCCTTATGCTAGTTATAGTCCGAAAAATATGGTAAATGCAGTGCTTCAGATTGTTAGTGGACCCGGATCATTGACCCGTATTGACAGTGATTTGACCCCTCATTTTGTGCAGCCAGGGCTCATCTGACCCACGAAGTCTGCAATAAAATTTAAGCTTAATACTACACTAACATAACATTGGCCCATTGTTTTTGGAAACTGACCCATCATTCTTTGTAATCAGGGGTCATGTGACCCATGAGTTTTAAAGGGGCACCCTGACGGATAAGTTTTTGCAAGAAACACATAGAGATCACCAGAAAGACAGCCTTTTCAAGGATCGGAACACTCACTTTGCTCTGGTTTCCTAGACATCAAACCGTCAAAATGGCGATTAATCCTTGGCGGAGTTGCCAGAGAGAAGCCATTTTGGATGGGTGGATGGAAGCCACTCGAGTGGTTGAAGCTTTTTCTTCTTTGTAGTGAAGTAAAAAAAAAATTGGAGCTATTTCCTTTGTTGTGAGCGAAACTTCTTTTGGTAAACTGTAAATAAAAAGGCTTGTATTGTGGACATTTCGTGATTTGGTCTAAGCGACTCAGGCAGCCATTAGAAAAGAGAAGGCATGTGGCACGTGTCTTCTCTTTCACTGAAAGAATCTGACTTCCAGCACCTTTGCCAAGGAGGAATCGCCGATTTGACGGTTTGATTTATAAGAAACCAGAGCAAAGTGAGTGTTGCGATCTCTGTAAAGGGTGTCTTCCTGGTGATCTCGACGTGTTTCTTGCACAAACTCATCCGTCACGGTGCCCCTTTAAAAACAATCTGAAGCACTGTAAATGAGACAAACACATGAGTTTAGGCGAAAGTTTCCTTGCCTGACTGAGGAGGCTGTGACAGTTTGACAGCAGTGCTGTTCATCCATGCACCGACATCAGGCCTGGGAACATACAGACTCAGTATAATGTATATGTTACGCCCAATCCGTGAAATTGCCTATTTCATTAAACGGGCAACAAAATTTGCCCAATTTATGAAATGGACATTTCTGAATCCCCATTCACACAGGCATTAAGATTGATTCAATGGTATCACACTTTTCTACATTGTATGTGCACCCCTATCCTGCCCCCCCAACTCGACCAGATGCTAAGCTGGGGCATCAATGTTGAATCAAACGTTTTATCAAATTAAGTCTGAATAAAATCATTTTAACTCATCTACAGATGAGATTTCTCATTCGTTTGAACCAATTCTTGATCTGTGTGTGCTAATGAACAAAAACTATTTTTCATTCATATTGCTTTTCTCAATTACAGGTTATAAATTGGCTATTTCACGAACAAGGCAAACCATTCATGAAATGGGCAATTTTAATAGCACATGTTTATGACAAGCATACCCACCCATTGCTCTCTCTAATTCAGTGGTCTGACATCTTATTGTGAACAGGTAAGGAAGGAAAAGAATCATAAAACAGACATTAATCATACAAAACAGACGTTTGCTGTTTTCTATTTTTTCAGGTACCGTATTCAAGAGTATGCTTTCTTTTAAACAGTTAACACGGGTAGTAGTATGTAAATTAGACTAAACTTCCAATATGATTGGCAGCTTAATCTAAGTTACATATTATTGCCTGTGTTAAGCGCTTAGAGCTTAAAGGTTAAGTGCGGTATAAATGTTCTTAATAAATAAATAAACTGTTTAAGACGCACTCATGATTGCGGCACCAAATAACTAGAACACGCTTTAGAAAAAATTAAAGAAGGTTTAAGGGTTTACATTTTACAGTGTACACAATAAGCAACAGTACAATTAACATAAAATCCTCATGAATGGAAAAAAAGAGAGAAAAGAACACAAATTAAAAGGGCCCTAGAACAATTGATGCCAAACATACGACTCAGAGTCAGAGAGAGAGAGAGGGCCAAAGAAGAGGAGAGCGAAATAAGGAGTTAAGAACAGACAAGTCACAAGGATAATATATGTTGTTTTATGAGCATTTCTATTCCAACATTTTTACCTCCCGTAAGAGGACAACTTACAGACCAACTGTTGAAAACCCAGGAAGGTATGCCTCCATTGTTTCTTTGAAAGGTTCCACATCTTCTGTGACGTCAAGGTCGTCGCTAGGCGACAGGCACTCCAGGATCCCCAGAACATAGTTTAGAACTATCTCATCGTCACCACTGAAAGAGCACAAACACACAAAAAGGAAAGGTGACAGCTTGCCACAGTGGTAAGTTTTCTTCTTCTGAGTTCCCGGGCCATATGGCCCAAATGGATGAAGTACTCATGCAGGGATTATTCTTGGCACCAGTCATCAGTCATTGACAGTTATATATATGTGCTTTGTAAACAGATTTTCTCAAATTTTATGTGTGAAAGAATCTGAATACTAGAAATAGAAAAGGGTTTTCTCAATTTCTGTAACATATAATATATGCGAATGCAAGAGGGTTAAGCAATGATCTAATGGCAACATAAACATAGTGAGTTTGTACTATTCTTAATAATATCTTTTTAATGTTATGCTTGCACAAGATTATTTTAATTTAAGAAACATTGGTCTTATTGCAAGACCAACATGGGAGACACTAGCAAGTTTGTTATATATATTGTTCCTAAATAAAGGTTTATTAATCCCCGAGCCGAAGGTTTGGGGAGCTATTGTTTTTGTCTGGTCTGTCCGTCCGGTGTCCGTCCGTCCGTCCGTCTGATGTGCCTCCGTCCGTCCGGCTATTCGTCCGTTTTTCTCAAAAACTATTCAGTCTATTATCATCAAATTTGGTATACTAGTTTGCCAAGATGCAAGCTATCCACTGATGTATTTAGTTTTACATTAAGGTCAAGGTCGCGCCAGTTACAGGGTTCAAACCCCGAAACACATAATCGCTAATATCTCGCGAAGTTTTGCATGCATTTTAATGCAGTTTTTTTCACAACATTTCTTGATGAATGGTCTATAACACAGTTGTCATGAATTTTTTTCATGTGTGAAATGAAATGATCGCGCGCGATCAAATCACGGGTCCGAACCCCAAGGCTATAGGTATATATAAAAAACTATTCAGTTACGTGCTGTTTTGATGCCTTTTTATGTAGTTACGTGCTGTTTTGATGCGTTTTTATGTATGTGTACAGCCGACACAGCCGATTTCGGAGTACCTCGGCGATGCTGCGAGGGGACTTTGCAGCCACTGGGCGTTGCACTTGTTTATTTATTTATTTTTCCCATTTATAGTCCCGTCAACAGCTATGGTCATCTCAGGACTGTCACAGAGTAAAGTTTGACCACTTAAGATATTTCTAAGATTAAAAACAAATGATTCAACAACAAATATACCTGCTAGTCTCTGGCAAAGAATGCCGCACAAGCAAGCAGTTTAGCTCTTGTCTCACCACTGCCTCTTTTCTGTCCAGTTCCATTTTGTAAATGATATTATTTGACGAGAGCGCACCTGTGACACACACACAGTGAAAAAGGTACAAAATGATAAGCACAGCCAGCAGCTTGATAAGCACAGCCAGCAGCTTGATGACACTCGAGTAAACTAAAAGAACAAATTTACAACAACACCACACTGTCACACACACACACACACACACACACATTCAGATCTGGGTTCTTCTTTCGAGGGCCCACGGTCAATGTGCTGACCATTCTGTGTTTTGAAGATCTCCACCGAGGCTGATGAAATTGCCTCAGGTGGAAGGCTTCCTTCCTTCCTTCCATATAGTGACGACAGTCACTTTTGACTATTCTGTCGCTGTTACTTTAGGGAGATCTGCGGAAATATGCACTGATGTACTGAGATAAAGAAGAAGAAAGTGGTCAAAAGAAGAAGACAGAAAGCTTGGCCCAGCCAGCTAGGTTCTGCTGATCGGTTCCCAACGTGACGCTGCGCCAAGTGAGGGAATGACCCAGCCAGCCAGGTCTCACTAATCGGGCCCTGGGGCAGTGTGATGCCGCACCATTAGAAAACCCCCCAACAACAACAAAACCTGGGGTGGGCAGGGCTCCCAATCGTCCCACAAAACAAGGGGTCCCAGGGACTCCTTCACTTACAGTATAGAGTGTCCTAGAGGAGGGATAAAGGGTCCCAGTGGCATTGCGAATGCTAAAAATAATTTCTAATCACTGAGATCATAATCATCATGAAATTAAGTTATGGACAATTTTGTGAGATAGGGGTGGGGCATGGCACCTTTTGACATTGCCTCAAATACTGGTATTAGCCCACTTAAGGATACACATGGTAATTTAGATACGACTGACGAAGACAAGGCAAGTGTTCTAAATGATTTCTTTGCAAGTGTATTTACCAAAGAAGACACTGACTCATTACCAGAACTAAATGATGAGCCACCTGCTTACTGTACAGATATAGTAGTTACAGAAGAAGCTGTCAAAAACAAACTAAAAGAGATAAATGTTAACAAAGCTCAGGGTCCTGACAAGGTACCAGCACGTATTGTAAAAGAACTGAGTGATGAATTAGCACTGCCCCTGACAATACTATTTAATAAAAGCTTAGAATCAGGATTATTGCCAGCACAATGGAAGACAGCCAAAGTAACAGCTATATATAAAAAGGGAACTAAAACTGACCCAGGAAATTATAGACCAGTCAGCTTGACGTGCATAGTGTGCAAATTGTTAGAGCAATTTGTCAGGGACTCTATAGTGAAACATATGACAGATTTTAAATTATATTCAGATTGCCAGCATGGTTTTAGAAGCGGACATTCTTGTATGACACAACTAGTTGAGGTTATGGATGATTTTACTAAACTCATAGAAGATAAAGAAGCCTTCGACATAGTATACTTAGATTTTCGAAAGGCCTTTGATTCCGTCCCTCACCAAAGACTCTTGTTGAAATTAAGATTATATGGCATAACGGGCAACATTTTATCATGGGTAAATAATTTTTTGACAGGCAGAGGACAGAAAGTACGGGTTGGAAATAAACTATCATCAAATACTGACATACTGAGTGGTATACCACAAGGAAGCATTTTAGGCCCAATTTTATTCACTATTTTTATCAATGACTTGCCAGATCAAGTACAAAGCGTATGCAAAGTGTTCGCGGATGACACTAAAATTTATAATTCTTCTGATAAATCAGATGTGTTACAGAATGATATAAACAAACTTATTGACTGGTCAGAAAAATGGAAACTATATTTTAATCCAAATAAGTGTAAAATAATGCATTTAGGGTTGAATAATCCACTAAGAGAATATGAAATATCTCATGGCACAGATAAACATGTATTAGATACTTGTGTAGAAGAAAAAGACTTGGGAGTTATATTTGATTCTAAATTGAAATTTGATAGACATATTACAACAGCTGCAAATAAAGCTAATAGAATGTTAGGGTTAATTAGGAGAACTTTTACAGGACTAAATAATAATGTGTTCATTAACTTATATAAAAGTTTGGTTAGACCACATCTGGAGTATAGGAACCAAATTTGGAATCCATATCTTAAACGACAATCAGTCTCAATTGAGCGTGTACAGAGGAGAGCTACTAAATTAATAAAAGTTCTTAAAAATTTTGATTATAGTGAAAGGCTACACAAACTTGATCTACCATCCTTGAAATACAGAAGAATTCGTGGTGACCTAATTAATGTATATAAAATTCTTAATGGTCCTGACAATACTAACAAAAGTTTGTTTCAGATTTCAAATTTTTCAAAGACTAGAAATCATGGTCAGGTCAGGTCAGGTATTTGGATGACCAGGCCTTGCAGCCTCTCAATGCGTCCTTCCTTTTGGTTAGAGTTTGGCAATTGCTGTGTGCTGTTTTTAGCATCCATATTGATGCACTAATCATGGATGTACTTTAACAGGGCAATTTTTGGATCACTGTCTAGGAGGTTTTTGAATTTGTTAGTATCTGAGGCCAGTTTAGTATGTGCAGGGAGGTTGTTCCAATATTGGGTGACTGTTAGAAAAAAAGTTTTTTCTAATGTTAGTTCTGCTGTACCTGGTTAGGATTTTAAGTTCACTATTACGGGTTCTTATTTCGTTAGACAAGTGAAACAAGCTTTTGTTAGTATTGTCAGTGCCTTGAAGAATCTTGTAAACATTTATCAAATCTCCCCTTAGTCTTCTGTATTTTAAAGATGGCAAGTCTAATTTACTTAGCCTGTCCTCATAATCCAAATTTTTCATGGATTTTATCAGTTTGGTTGCTCTCCTCTGCACCTTCTCAATTGCACTGGACTGTCGTTTAAGAAAGGGATTCCAAATTATATTTCCATACTCAAGATGAGGCCGTATTAAACATTTGTAAAGATTTATGAACACCTCTTTATTTAAGTTTTTAAAACTCCTTCTGATCAAGCCCAGCATCCTACTGGCTTTATTTATCGCTGTACATTGTGATGTGCTTATCAAATTTGAGTTTTGAATCAAATATAACCCCTAGGTCCTTCTCCTCTGTACAAGTATCTAAAACATGCTTAGATGAGCCATGAGTAATTTCATATCCTTTACTTGGATTATTGTACCCCGCGTGCATAACCTTGCATTTTCCTGCGTTAAAATATAAATTCCACTTCTCTGACCATTCTGTGAGTCTGTTAATATCGTTTTGCAGTACATCTGAATTTTGGGAACGATTATACACTTTAGTATCATCTGCAAATATCTTGCATGCACTTTGTATGTCTTCTGGGAGATCATTTATAAAAACTGTAAAAAGTACTGGGCCCAGGATGCTACCCTGGGGAATACCACTTAAAACATCAGTGCTAGAAGACTGTTTTGTTCCCACCCGCACTCTTTGAGATCTTCCCTTCAGAAAGTTTTTAACCCACGTTAATATGTTTCCTGTTATCCCGTAAGCTTCCAGTTTAAGAAGTAGCCTTTCGTGCGGCACAGAATCAAAGGCCTTTCTAAAATCTAAGTAAATGATATCAAATGCCTCTTTGTCCTCTAAAAGTTGGGTAAAATCGTCCATCACATCTAACAACTGGGTCATACAAGAACGCCCTGTCCTGAACCCATGTTGACATTCTGTGAACAGATTAAAATCTACCATATGTTTAACAACAGCGTCCTGTACAAACTGTTCTAAAATCTTACATAATATGCACGTCAGGCTCACTGGTCTATAGTTACCTGGGTCAGTTCTTGTACCCTTTTTGAAGATTGCAATGACCTCAGCTGTTTTCCAATCTGATGGGAGTTCCCCAAATTCTAAACTTTTATTATATAAAATTGTTAGAGGAATTGCTAGTTCCTGATGTAGCTCTTTGAGCACTCTGGCTGGGATCTTGTCTGGCCCCTGAGCCTTGTTCACATCCACGTTTTTCAGTTTATTCTTCACAGCTTCTACTGTTATAACAATGTCTGCACTATATGCAGGGGCCTCATTAGCAGTTTGTGGTAAGTTGTCTGTATTTTCCTTTGTAAACACGCTAGCAAAAAACTCGTTCAAAACATTAGCTTTGCGCTGATCATCGGTGACAATATTATCTTGCTTATCCTTCAGAGAGCTAACCCCAGAACACAGTTTGAGTTTAGAGTTTATATATTTCCAAAACATCTTCGGATTTAGCTTGCAGTTTTTGGCTATTTCTTTTTGTTCCTTTGTTTCACTTGTTTTTTTACAGCAATGATTTCTTACTTCTATATAGTCCCTGTAACGTTTACCAGCTTTTAATTTCCCATTCTCTAAATATTTTCTATATAATCTTTCTTTCTTTTTCACCTTTCCTCTTAATGTTAGTGACATCCAGTAAGGTCTATGTTTTTTCTTCATATTATTAATACCTCTACTCTTTGTTATGTTTTTATCCATTGAGAGGTGTATTTTCCCTTTAATTTAATGTCCTGCCAACATTCCTCGACACTCAAGTCATGCAAGTGATCCCAACTCTGATCAGCAAGATCCTGTCTCATTTGTGTATAATTCCCTTTTTTTAAATTATATGCTGTTGTTTGTTTGGAGGGATCTGTGTTGTGAACACTAGCATACAGGGAGAAGGTTAGCACTTGGTGGTCACTCTTGCCTAGGGGGCAAGAGTGTGTAATGTCTGATACTATTTGAGTGTCGTTAACTAAAATCAGATCAAGAACATTCTCTTTTTGTCCTTCCCTTGTCCTTGTGGGCTCTGTTACTGTTTGAAATAACAAGGCATCCCTTAAAATTTCCATAAAATCATTATCTTTATCATTGGTCCAATGCCCTTCCCAATCTATATTTGGAAAGTTAAAATCACCCATGATTAAAACTTTATC
>JAGGCT020000591.1:12500-15000 GCA_017654935.2 Phymorhynchus buccinoides | reverse complement strand
GAGGTCCAGGTCAGCACGGCCGCAAGGTTTCTATGGGACCACCTGCGCACCATGCTACACCACCACACATAACTTGAAGCGAATATGTGCACTGGTGCATGAGTTACAGGGTGAACAAATACACACACATGCACACTTAGAATTTTATATTTTATTGTTCGCTTGTTGTTTTTGTGGTTCTAGTAGCATTTATTTTGCATCTTTGGGCGAGCGTCATTGTCTGGTGACACCAGAAACAATTCTGACAGTGTTCAGTTCAGTGGTTTAGGTTGAGGCGCATGGAACACAAATTTGTTCACGAACACACAGACACACAGACACACACACACACACACACACACACACACACACACACACACACACACACACACACACACACACACACACACACACACACACACACACACACACTATATATATTATTACACACACCCGCACGCGCGCGCATGTAGAGAGAGAGAGAGAGATTCTCCCGAACAGGGGGCACAATCACAGAGCTTTAGAGCACAATAAACCACACCCCTACCCCAGGTATGGTAGGACGCAATCCAGGTACGCCCAAAGCACTTAGTACTGTACATGTATTAGCAAACAGCGTAGGATAGGTAGGCCTAGTAGCTTAGAATAGTGAAGAATGCAGCTCTGGCAGTGGTGGTGAAAGTATCGCACGCGCGCGTGTATGCACGTGCGGAAGCAAAGGTGGCGGGACGGGAGGAGAAGGTAGTAGGGCACGAGTGGGTGGGTGGTGTGTCTATTGTTAGCCCAAGCGGTGGGAAAAATGATCAGCTCTGCTTCGGGTTGTCTGCAGAAATACACCCTGAGAGTAAACTTAGCATTCCTTCTGTTCTGCCGAGCCGACCTCCCGCTAGGCTTAGGACTGTTGCCTTGCTGCTGAACTATAGGCCTAGTCTCTCCTGCTTCTTCATCTAGCCAGCCATCCGTTTCAGACTAGGCGTTCAGGACTGCACTTGGGTCATCCCCAAAGTCATGGAACACTCCATTTTTAGTAAAGGTTTATTATCACCCGCGGAGTTTACGGAGCGAAGGTGATATTGTTTTTGTTGTGTAAGTGGCTGTGTGTGTGTGTGTGTGTGTGTGTGTGTGTGTGTGTGTGTGTGTGTGTGTGTGTGTGTGTGTGTGTGTGTGTGTAAGGAGGGGGGGGGGGGGGTAACAGCATATCACCGACACATTTAGTAATAATATCGATGTTTATCGTGGTTCAGACAACGAGAGGGGTGGAGTATTTTCGTGGGCAATTTTATAGGGGAAGACGGGGTAAGAAGCCCATGGGCGGGTAAAAAGCCCATGCCAATTATCTCATGAAATGAAGCAAATTTCAGTCACATTTTGCCCATGAGACGAGTGTTAATGTTTAGCATTCGTCTCATGGGCAAATTTGACTGAAATTTTCTTTATTTCATGAGATAATTGACATGGGCTTCTTACCCGCCCATGGGCTTTTTACCCCGCCTTACCCTACCCTTGGGTATAAAGGCCAGAATGTGAGATTATCGTCCAATTGGTCAAAGACCCTTATGGACGGTGGTATAAAGCGGCCCTGCTGGCCATTTTATCATGTAACCGGGTGGTTCTAGCCTGGGCCATTTCCAGGCATCTTCTGGACGGGGTTGGTTCTGGCCTGTTTGCCAACCATGACTGCATCAGCGATTCACAGCTATGGACCTCTCCCTCTCTGTGTGTGTCTAAACTTTAAAACGTCAAAGCTAATAGCTTAAAGGGGCACCCTGACGGGAAACACGTCGAGATCACCAGGAAAACACCCTTTACAGAGATCGCAACACTCACTTTGCTCTGGTTTTCTTAGAAATCAAACCATCAAATCGGCGATTCCTCCTTGGCAGAGGTGCTGGAAGTCAAATTCTTTCAGTGAAAAAGAAGCATGTGCCTTCTCTTTTCTAATGGCCGCCTGAGTTTAGACCAAATCGTTTGCACGAAAGTTCCACAATACAAGCCTTTTTATTTATTTATTTTTAATTTTTATACAGTTTACCAAAATGAGTTTCGCTCACAACAAAGGAAATAGCTCCTTTTAATTTTGTTACTGCACTACAAAGAAGAAAAAGCTTCAACCACAATGACTGGCCTCATTTCTAGGAAACCAGAGCAAAGTGAGTGTTCCGATCCTCGAAAAAGCTGTCTTTCTGGTGATCTCAACGTGTTTCTTACAAAAACGCATCCGTCAGGGTTCACCTTTAAAGGTATATTCTTTGGGCGATATCCCAATCCCCCTGAAATTTCACTTCAGTTTTCTCATATCAAAAACCGGTAGGCCTAACTGTACTGTCTACCTCTAAGGATCCTCTGCCCTCTAAGCAACAAAGGTCAGTGTTTCTGTTTCCAACAGTCGCCACTTTCTTTCTCTCATATGGGTCCCCCCCACCTGCGTGCGCATCTCGACCATTCCAACGGAAGTGTCGCCATCTTAGTCCTTATTTGTGTGTAAACAAAGTGAAAATGATATCTAAATGTGCAAAGAAAA
>JAGGCT020000591.1:5000-7500 GCA_017654935.2 Phymorhynchus buccinoides | reverse complement strand
TTTATTGTGTTTTGTACGTTTATGGTACCAGTGGTCATCAATTGTTTCCAAATTGATTGTACGAGTACATTAATACTACACACACATGTGCGTAAACATACGCACACAGAGACGTAGACACACATACATAAGCCTACATACGCACGTACGTGCACACACGCACACGCACGCACACGCACACGCACACACACACACACACACACACACACACACACACACACACACAGGATGGGCAGGATGAAAAAAGCTTTGTTAGCTTATTCTTTAACCCTCAATAAAGATGATTTTGACTTGACTTCACACACACACACACACACACACACACACACACACACACACACACACACACACACACACACACACACACACACACACACACACACACTCTGTCTCTTTCTCCCCCTAACCCCAACATGTGATGGAAAAAGCGTTAGCGTTTTTCATTAAAAAAATAAAACCACTTAACTAACAAACTACCTTTCCTAATTTCATTTCGTCTGGGCAGCACCTTGGAGGAGAACTGTTCAATGACGTCATTAACCACGCGCAAGTCTTTTTCGTCGGTGATGACGTGTACAAAGTCCTTCACCTTGGGCAGGTTGGTCATTGACCACAGACAGTCAAAGGTGTCGTAGAATGGATGGTGGAAGTCCTGAGATAAATAGATAAATAAATAAATAAATGAATGAATGAATGAATGAATAAATGAATAAATAAATAAATACATAGCCTACATAAATAAATAAAGACATAAATTCAAAAAAAGAAATGTAGATTGCATACGATTTTTTTTTTTACATCGTTACTTTTCTAGATCCAGTCATCTCCTTACTTATACCCTTTGAAATGAGGACATCAGCTTCATAAAAAAACAACCCCCAACCAAACAAAAAAGCAACAACTTCAGTTCAACCAAAATACCACCTTAGACAATTTGAAGTGATTATGTGCAGTGATTCACAAGAAAAGACTACAGAGACACAGGAGAGAAATAAAGGATAGCAATACCCTTCCTCTCTGGAAGAAGAGGAAAAGATCAATCACTGGTTAACCCTTTCACCGCCAGCCATATTTCAGCCAAATATTTCCATTAAATTTACCTGGGTAGAGAACAACATCCATCTGCAGTATTGGGGGGATTCTTCTGTGACATATATAAAATAAGGTCTATCCTTACTTCCCAAAACTAAGACAACAGGGTCTTTGGATAATAGACCCCAACTTGATGCCTTTTAGTGACATGGGTGGTAAATCACTGTGGTGCTGAAATGCGACTTAGGCGGTGAAAGGGTTAATAGCAAGGGTCAAGGGTCAAGGGGATAATACGAACACAACACCATAATTATACCCACAAAACACGGACTCTGTTGAAGCCGTTAATATGGGGTCGAAATACTAATCCATGGGATAGTTACAATCAATTTGCCTTTAAGAAAATATCATTAGTTCATATTTTTGTCTATACGCAGACAGACTGACAAAAAAAAAACCATTCAAAGAAAAAAATAACGAGCCCATCTTCCAATCCTTAAGTCTTCCCGTTCAACCAGAATTGGGAATATCACCGATACATTAGGTATTAGGTGGTATTAGGTACTTTATAGTCACAGAGGCATCTCTGTGAAAATCAGGTTGATCCCACCTGGAGAGCGCGTCGCAGCCAGAGGCGCGCCACCCAATTTTATTATTTTTGCATGCAATTTGTTTTGTGTGTGAACCAAATGACAACTTTTTCGTTGCCACTGGGTTTGACGTGTGCTAAGTGCATGGGCACACGGGACCTCGGTTTATCGTCTCATCCGAAAGACTCCACATTCAGACCGTAAGGCCTAGTGCAAAGTGAAAGGGGAATTCCCCTGTACCCAGGGTGTATGATTAAAAAAAAATGGAACCCACTAAATTAGCGGGAATTGTTTTTTTACTTTTCAAGATATCATTTCGAGTTTTCGGGTTTATAAAGGCGATTCAAAGCATGAAAGATTGCAACAATTAGTGTTTCCAAGATTTGTTTGTGTGCTCCAGAAATGTGCAATAGTTTCCATCGTACCCCTTTTTTTCAGAAGAAGCCATGTGGCAGCGTAACATTTTGCGCGGAAAGTCCTGCGGCAAAATGTTACAATTGTAACATTTTGCCGCATTGTAACATTTTGCACGGAAAGCCTGCGGCAAAATGCAACAATTTTGTTAGAATTGTAACATTTTGCGCGAGGCGCCCGGGGCGCCAAGTGCAGTTTGCTACAATTCTAACATTTTGAGCGAGGCGCCCACCTTTGATTGAAAGTTTTCAATTGTAACATTTTGACGCGTTGTAACATTTTGCCCGAGGCGCCTCGCGCAAAATGTTACAATTCTAACAAAATTGTAACATTTTGCCGCAGGCTTTCCGTGCAAAATGTTACAACGCGTCAAAATGTTACAATTGTAACATTTTGCGCGAGGAGCCCCGGGCACCTCACGCAATTTGTTACAATTGTAACATTTTGACGCGTTGTAACATTTT
>JAGGCT020000590.1:7500-25000 GCA_017654935.2 Phymorhynchus buccinoides | reverse complement strand
CAGCTAGTTTTGTTTTGTGCACAGGGAAATATACCATGTATAAACCCAATCACCTTTTTGGACCTCAAACCATACGAGGAAGGGGTAGGATGGGTTTATATTCAGTATTTTATGTTAGCTTTGACTTTGAAAAACGTCCTCGGATAAGACAAAAAATATCAAAACTTTACTATATCCGAACATCGTTTATAAGAAAAACCTGTTATAGTAAAGGAATATCCTTGCTCCCCTGGACTTTACTATAAGCGGGGTGTACATAAATAAAACAGCGTATTGAGGGTGTTGAGGGGGTGGGCTAGATATGGAGGGCAGGATTGACTTGCTAGGGCTGATAAAGGAGCAGGGGAGGGGTGGGGTGGGGGGCATTTGTATACACGTCATTTTTAGTTAGGATTTAAAACACAGTCTCATTTCGCAACTTATTAAAAATAGGTTCTTCACGTTTTTGAATAGGCCTACCATTTCACCCAAAAATATTTTGTTCATCGAAAATTATTTTGTGTTTGTGTGAAAAGCAATCATAGGTTCACAACGTGTTTACGCATATACAACATGACTACTAAGTTTATAAAATGTATTAAGAAAACACTAATAAGAACAGATACGGTAAATAAAAACAAAATTTCATTTGAAGCAGGGAAGGATGTCTTGACACAACAAAATTATGATCCAACATCCAAAAGCATTAATACGGTGACTGGCTATAACCAGTTTTCCAGTAAGGGAGATAAACCCTTAAGAGTTTTACATCATGAGCTAAAATAGCTAGATGGTTAACCAAAAAAACACTGAAACAGACTGCAACGTCACTGGAACATACAACAAACAAGCACACAAGTACAAAGTGACGCTTTTTTCTTTACAAGAGACATTTACAAACGTAAATGGGTATTAAATATTATACAGCACTGTACGTCATATGATCCTAAAACGCTTTGTGTCTATATCCGGTGCCACACATGCGTACAATCGTATGGTGATGCGATGCGAAATCGTGGCACGCTCATACGATAATACGCGCGTGTGATGCCGGCTTAATAGTGACAAGACACGCTGCTAGTTTTCGCCGTTTCCACATGGCAAAGCAGTGATAGTCATACGCGTCATATTGCTACTAACGTATCCCTCTTTTGCCATGGGGACGGAACGAAAATAGCAACATTTCTTTTGACC
This sequence comes from Phymorhynchus buccinoides, assembly GCA_017654935.2. Lineage (NCBI taxonomy): Eukaryota > Metazoa > Mollusca > Gastropoda > Neogastropoda > Raphitomidae > Phymorhynchus > Phymorhynchus buccinoides. The sequence goes on along the minus strand of JAGGCT020000590.1, from coordinate 23,827 downwards.
ATAAGAAAAACAGCACAATCACACACACACACACGGGCGCGCAAACACGCACTTTTGAAACCAATAACTTTGCTCATATGCGTATTCTGCAGTAAAGTTCCAACTCAACGTTCAGTTGTGAATTATCTACAGTGTGAACTATTAAGGCCGAAAGATATAAACATTTTGTAGATCAATGAACATCGAGTCATTATTTAAAATAATAATAGGATATGTTTATTACCAAAAGGAAAAAAAACCTGCCTAAAACTTCCAAAACAAAACAAAAAATATTCAAAAAACAAAAAAGTCGAACTACAAAGATGTGTTCAGCGCAAACCTCCAAAAAAGTCATGTTCATACAATATCTCCTCTATATTGCGATGGCTTGGAGTCGAAACGGACTAAAGATAGTCCAGTGACATATTGAACTTATTACGAAAACTAAAAACTTGTATAAAAAAAAGACCAGAAATATAAAAAGCATAACCCCCTTTTTATATTTCTGCAGTCATTGTTTGATACAAGTTATTAGTTTTTGTAGCAAGTCCAATACTACGTCAATGGACTATCTAAAGATAGACTATCTAAAGATAGTCCGTTTTGACTCCAAGCCATCGATTAATGTATTTTGGGGAAAAAACAAATTGGAAGAATTAATACAATAGACAGAGGAGTCTGCAGTGCTGGTTATGTTGATCCTCTCCGTTGGTGCATTGTTGGTGGTGATTCTGCTGAAGACGATCCTTCGCCTAGATGAATTATCGTGGTCCATGAAAATGTGCCTGCATATCAGTGGATCATCACTTAAGTCGTCGTCGATCCATGCTGGTCCTCTGGTGGTTCAGGTTGTCCTCCTCATCGTAGTTTTCGTCACCGTCGTTGATAATGTTCTCTCTCTGGCTCGCTGTCACTGTAGCCGTCGTCGTCGTCGTCGTCTTTGTTGTTGCTCTGGTGGTCGGGTTGTTTCCTGAAATGATTGAAAATCCGTTTATTTTCTACACTTCGACATTTTCTTTTATTTGAATGTACCTCCAACGACATACTGGGAAAATAAATGGAGTAAAGAAAACAGCCAAATTACTGAACTTACACTGACAAAGCAGGTAGGCGAATTCCTCCTTAAAATGTATAATTCAAAATATTTAGCAGTACATGTAATTTGATTTTTGTTTTAAACAGAGCATTTGCCACGGGCGGTCGTACTGTACACTAGACTACACATTTGCCTGCATGTGTTGCCCTTAGTTGCGTGAAGTCTTATACAAATCCTTATATTAATTGAAATGTAAAGGACACCCGCCCACAGCAAATGGTCTATTGATGTCCTCTCTTCAAAATCATTTTTTATATAAACTGAACAAATAAAAACAAATTATAGCTGCAGAAATGTTTTCATTTATCTATTCCCTGTGGTCCAAACAAGAATAATGATCAAATCTAATATCAAAATATGAATATTCCATTTTGTTAGTTGGCCTGAAAGGATCGCTGTGATTAAACATATAAAGTAAAATACATGTATATGCGTTTCTTCTCCCGTCCATGATTCTGTAGATGCTCGCCCTGTCTCCTCGTGTCCGTATTTCTCCTAATCCGTACATTTTTACCCTTCTTTCTTTTACTTACTTATGGGTTCCCGTACGGAAATTGCGCGTCTAATGTGAACCCGCCCTAAGCACTTACATAGCAGATGGCGCAAATCGTTGGTTGAATTCGCTGCAGGTTTTCAGGAATTCACATCGCGTTGATCTCAACTAATTATTTATAGCTATATAAAAATATATTATATGTACATATTACTTTGTTCTTCATAACTTTGAAGCGGTGATTGCCAATACATCCTTACCCAATAGAACAGCACTCGGTTCGAAATATTGGAGTAAATAATAAATATTATGCACATCTTGATTGTTCTTCGTCAGTTTAAAATTATGTATAATTAATCCAGATTGTTGTGCCCTCGTTATGTCATTAAGTAATGTCTTAAAATGCTTGGATTGGGTTATGGGAATGGCTCATGATAAAATGTGGCATCTCCACTTAGGCCTACTTTCCCTTTTTTGTTTGCTCGCTCACTCTCCCCGTCTTTCACTGGCTTCGCTCTCTCTTCCTGTGGTTCCGTGGTACAGGTGAAAACTATCTAAATGGGCTGGAGCGCTCCTTGGGAGATACTGAGACAAAAGAAATGGATCTAGAGCCAACCTACCCGTAATAATCTCAAGGGACAGAACACTTGATGATCAAGGATGATAATGGAGTCCTCGGCTTCGTCGTCGTCTTTCGGATGAAAATGATGATTACCGCAGCAGTGTCATTACTGATGATGTACCGGATCACTGGATCTTCGTGTCCTTGAAAATCTCATTAGGTTCGAAGCATTAAAATCTACTTTAATCCCTTTTTGAATTGAAGGCATGTACAGTTAAATATCTGAACAAAATTTGACATACATGTTTTTCTTTTTACACAACACAAAGTTTACCTTTACCACTGACTGTTTCGTCCACTCCTGTGGACTTCCTCGGAGTGAATGGCTTGGTGGAAACATCTCACTCGCTCCCCTGGTAGGAGTTACCAACATGATGAACACTTTCATTGATATTTGAACAAAACCCTTAATCGACTAAAGTATAAACACAGCAAACGTTTACACTGTTCCGCCCTCTCCAGCCGCCCACCCTATTGTCTAAACAAAAATCAACAGAAAAACTGTTTTAAACAGCTTCACTATCTAATAATTCTTGTCAAGTATGTCAAACCAGACTCACCTGTGACGACGTGACAAATGCGTTCAGGGCGTTAGTGGAGATAAAGATGATAATCCTGGGGTGGTCGTCATTGTTGATTGGTCAGATTGCATGGCGGATGTCACTCATGATCTTATCTCTGGGTCGTCAAGTACTGGAAAGAGAAACTTCAAATTGTTAGGACTTGGTTAATTATATTAGTTTTGAAGTTCAAAATTGAAAACCTGTATAATGAAATATTTATATAATAAAACTCGTCACATCAGTTAACAGAAAAGGACGTCACGCAACTCTTTAACTAAAATCTCTCGACCGTTTACAAAAGTATATTGCGTTCCCGTAGCAGATTTGTAAAAGAAAGAGAAAAAGGATGAGTAAAACAAGAAGAGGAAAAGTACAAAATAGTCATTGCTTGTTATACACTACTCACAAAAAGTTAAGGATCACTATGAGAAAACAGGTGCGCAATAAACTCCGTTCGCTCCTGTTATTTATTTCTCAGTCAAGCCAAATTGTTATGAATTCTTGTTCAGCTGTAAGTGGGCGATGTTGTGTTAGTGGAAACATTGCACGTGATTCTCTATTACTGAGCTTGGCAGCAAAAGAAAAAGCGGAAACTTGCGAAAAAGGACCTTGTTTTGGATCGTTCTGCATGAACACATTGCACAAGCCAGATGGAAAAACCATTATGCACGTGCAAGCACTACTGTTTATGTGTGAGATGCTGTCTCTTGCTTGGCTTTATAAGAAGACATACCACCAGTATTAGGCCTGATTTGACAATGCCTCCACGACGAAAATTGAGCGAGTTGGATAGGGGACGAGCTGTTGCATGGTTCCAAGATGGTGTTCCCAAGCGAGAAGTGGCCAGGCGACTTCAGGTGTCCATCTCGGTCATTGTCAGACTGATTCAACGCTTCACAGCCACTGGGAGGGTCCATGAAAGACGCAGATCTGGTCGACCGAAGAAGACAACTCCACGTGAAGATCGTCTCATTGAACGACAAGCCCTGCAGACAAGAACAGCCTCTTCCAGCATCATTCGAAGGCAGCTGAGGGTGGCTACTAACATCAACATCAGCCAGCAGACCATACGGAACCGCCTTCATGGGTTTAACCTCCGTTCTCGTCGCCCAGCTGTACGGCCACGCTTAACTCCAGCCCATAGGGCAGCACGCCGCGCCTTCTGCAGACGTCACGTGAGGTGGACACGTCAGCAATGGTCCCAGGTCCTGTTCAGTGATGAATCACGCTTCACCCTGAACCACAACGACGGCCGACTGAGGGTCTGGAGGCGCCCAGGGGAACGCTTTATTGACGCCACTGTCCAAGAAAAGGTGGCCTTTGGTGGAGGTTCTGTAATGGTCTGGGGGGCCTTCAGCCTTCACCACAGAACACCCTTGTATCATGTACAGGGTAACCTGACTGGCCTCCGATACCGGGATGAGATCCTTCGACCGCTGGCTGTGCCTACACTGCAGCAGATGGGACCGCCGGCTGTCTACCAGGATGACAACGCTCGCCCCCACAGGGCAAGGGTGGTCAACGACTTCCTGCAGCAGTCTGGAGTCAACAGAATGGAGTGGCCAGCATGCAGTCCCGATCTCAACCCGATTGAGAACCTCTGGGATGAGCTGGATCGCAAAGTGAGGAGCAACCACCCCCCTCCCAGGGATGCCCAGCACCTCTACCAGATGCTGCAGGCTGAGTGGCAGGCGCTTCCACAGAGGATCTTCACCACCCTGGTCAACTCCATGAGGACTCGCTGCGTCGAGTGCCAGAACAGCCATGGCGGATACACGCATTACTGAACTTTTGGGAGCATCAGAATGCCCTGTCTTGTGATTTCAATGACTTTGGGAAATCAAATTTCGATACGTACCCACTTTGATCAAATGTACAGACCAAACGATTGCTCGAAATTGAAGGCAATTGTGCATCGTTATCACTAAAGCATTGAATTAAATGTTGGCCAAAATTCAACGCATTGGCTTTCTTATTTGGAAAGTTATGAATTAGTTTGCAAGTGATCCTTAACTTTTTGTGGATAGCTTAGTTAATGGGCTTCATTTTCTTGGTGATCCTTTACCTTTGTGTTTTGCTTTTCGTCGTCCCTTGTAAAGCGTTTACATTGTTGGGATCTTGTTTCATTAAGGTTCTTACGTTGAGACTTCATAATGGAAAGTTAGTCGTTTATAGTCTTGCATAATACTTGATTGTGGAAACTGCATTTGACATAATCTTGCACTTAGTTTACAGATTAGATTGATTTATTAGTCTTTACTTATCAAAACTAAAATATATTTTGCATTCAATAAAAACCTACCTCATGTGACCCGGGCGGTTGATGCTCTGGGCGTCACTTCCGATGCAGATTGTGATCACCTGACCCTTGTTTCGTTTTCGTTGATGCCGGTCTTCTGGCACTTGCTTTGTCATTGTCGATGATCCGCTAGGTTTTGCTTGTCATTGTTGTTGATCCTGTTTTATTATTTTTGCTTTATCGTTGTCCAAGTTGATCCTCTGGTTTTTGTTTTGTCTCTGATGTTGATCCTCTGGTTTTGCTTTGTCATTGTCGTTGGTGATGATCTGGTCCTTGCTTTGCCATTGTCGTTGATCCTCTGGTTTTGCTTTGTCATTGTCGTTGATGATCTGGTCCTTGCTTTGCCATAGTCGTTGATCATCTGGTTTTGCTTTGTCATTGTCGTTTATGATGATCTGGTCCTTGCTTTGCCATTGTCGTTGATCCTCTGGTTTTGCTTTGTCATTGTCGTTGATGATCTGGTCCTTGCTTTGCTATTGTCGTTGATGTTGATCCTCTGGTTTTGCTTCGTCATTGTCGATGATGATCTGGTCCTTGCTTTGCCATTGTCGTTGATGTTGATCCTCTGGTTTTGCTTTGTCATTGTCGTTGATGATGATCTGGTCCTTGCTTTGTCATTGATCCTCTGGTTTTGCTTTGTCATTGTCGTTGGTGATGATCTGGTCCTTGCTTTGCCATTGTCGCTGTTGATCCTCTGGGTTTGCTTAGTCATTGGTGATGATCTGGTCCTTGCTTTGCCATTGATCCTCTCGTTTTGCTTTGTCATTGTCGTTGGTGATGATCTGGTCCTTGCTTTGCCATTGTCGCTGTTGATCCTCTGGGTTTGCTTTGTCATTGGTGATGATCTGGTCCTTGCTTTGCCATTGATCCTCTCGTTTTGCTTTGTCATTGTCGTTGGTGATGATCTGGTCCTTGCTTTGCCATTGTCTTTGATGTTGATCCTCTGGTTTTGCTTAGTCATTGCTGATGTTCCTGTGTTTTGCTTTGTCATTGATATTAATCCTCAGGTTTTTGCTTTGTCATTGTCATTCACGATCATCCTCTGGTCCTTGCCTTATCATTGTAGCTGATGTTCGTGATTCTGAGGTTACTGCTTTGTCATTAAAGTTGGTGAAGATGATCCTCGGGTCTTTGTAGTGTCAGCATATTTATTGCACCTGATGTTGACATACCAATCTTCCGGTCCTTGCTTTGTCATCGTAGATGATTTTGCAAGTCCTTGCATTGTAGTTGACATTGATGGTACGCTTCTGGTCCTTGCTTTGTCATCGTAGATGTTGATTTTGCAAGTCCTTGCATTGTAGTTGACATTGATGGTACGCTTCTGGTCCTTGCTTTGTCATCGTAGATGCCGATTTTGCAAGTCCTTGCATTGTAGTTGACATTGATAGTACGCTTCTGGTCCTTGCTTTGTCATCGTAGATGCCGATTTTGCAAGTCCTTGCATTGTAGTTGACATTGATGGTACGCTTCTGGTCCTTGCTTTGTCATCGTAGATGCCGATTTTGCAAGTCCTTGCATTGTAGTTGACATTGATAGTACGCTTCTGGTCCTTGCTTTGTCATCGTAGATGCTGATTTTGCAAGTCCTTGCATTGTAGTTGACATTGATGGTACGCTTCTGGTCCTTGCTTTGTCATCGTAGATGTTGATTTTGCAAGTCCTTGCATTGTAGTTGACATTGATGGTACGCTTCTGGTCCTTGCTTTGTCATCGTAGATGCTGATTTTGCAAGTCCTTGCATTGTAGTTGACATTGATGGTACGCTTCTGGTCCTTGCTTTGTCATCGTAGATGTTGATTTCGCAAGTCCTTGCATTGTAGCCGACATTGATGGTACGCTTCTGGTCCTTGCTTTGTCACTGTAATTGATGCGATGATCCTCCAGTTCTTGCCTTGACATCGCAGCTATGTTGATCTTCTGGTCATCGTGCCAGTGTCAATTGCACTTGATGTTGATGCCAATCATCTGGCCCTTGCTTTGACATTGTCGACGTTGATGACTTTCTGGTCGTTTCATCGTTGTCCCAAATAACGTTCTTTTTGTCGTTTGGATGTTTTCTGAAAAAGAACGATATTCAATTATCTTGAATTGAGGACATCCATGCTATGCGTCAAAATAAAATTGTAAAGTTTACGGAAAGAAATTCACTGTTGGTGGAAAAGATAGCTCTTACCATATTACCTAATAATCATCTTCCGTAAAATTTCTTGAGCTTTCAAAACAGTACCTACCTGTAAACCACTCATGGCGGCATGATATTCCTGGCTTCTGGATAGTGGTCTTAAACTATCCCCCTAAATCAAAATTGTTAATCAGGTTCCATCCTTTTGTTTCAAAGTGAAACACCCACGATTAAAGTTCCGCCTAGGCCAAATAGTTCAAACTACAGTTAGACCCTATTAACAACCGTTGCAAGTATTACCAGAGAAAATACTTTAAAAAGAGCATAGTCCTAACCAACGCACGAATCAGTTAAAACAGACCTACCAGACTTGATGCGTTGAATTCCGATGGTCAAAGATGGTAGTGCTCTGATCGTTTCTACGTCGTCACAGATGTTAATAATGATGCTCAAGTACGGCTTCCATGTTTCTTCATAACTGCTGCTGCTGTTGCTGCTGATGGCAATTATGTAAGTGATACTTCGTCGTCATAGGTGATGATGTCCTGGTCGCCGATATCTTGTTGACTTCAGTTCTCTGTGGAGTGAAGACAAGTAATACATACAGGATCAGGCGAATGCTGAACATTTGGCATTTCCCCCCGATTATGACAATGCTTAACTTGAACCATACATAAATGGAAGAAGGCAAGTAAGGGGAAGACCATTATCAATCTTTATGCTGGTAAAAGTGGGAGTTGAATAGCAAGTTTGTTTTCTATTACACGAGTCAAACCAACGAGAATATATTTCGTAGTTTGCTCCTTTGTTTGTAATCTACAGAATTTACCATTCTGCTCATTTGTAAACAAATAAAATCATACAACGTGCTTAATTCATTTATCATGCCTTTTGTTCCTTGAAAGCAATACCGATATGGCCATGGGAACGGACAGTTACTGGCATACTGCTATATATTAGTCTCAGTATATTACCTTCATACTCACCATTAATTGTTTCGTCAGTCGTGTACCATTTTGGTTCTGACAGCAGTGCTGCAGTGCCAGGACATCATAGTGCCCTCCACAACTCTGAAGTTTCTTCAGGTTATTCTGGCCTGTATCAATGGCAGGCAATTTTGGAGCGCGTGTGTGTGTGTACGTGCGTGCGTTACGCGTTACTTTGTTTCATTTTTTAAGCATTTAAACAGTGTCCAGAGAATGTTTCCAATGTAAAAGAAATGCATCAAAACACCGACCAATTTGTATGTGCATCATCTCAGTAGAAAGGACTTTGAACCTTAACTTTATAGGTAGGAAAGTTGTCAATTTTATCATTTTCATCTATGCTGTTTTATGTATGATTTTGGATTCCCTGATGCCGAAGAAGTCTGATTTCAGCTGACCACTGTGCCAATGCTAAATTCGAAGAAAACCAACAATTAAACAAACCAAAACAAAACTCGATATAGAGTAAGATACCTCTTTTCCAGCTACAACCACCAACGGAACACAGCACAAGACAACAAACCAGCTCAGAAAGCAACATCATGACTGACGAGTGCTAAGAAAGGGGTTTTATCTGCCACAAATGATGCTTTGCTGCCGGAAACATAAAAGCTTTTTCGTTTACCTAGTTTTGGTGGTCCTTTTACGCTACACATTTCATGTTTTCTTATCACTAGTTTTTTCTCGTTCCCTTTTCAAGGTAAACGTTTAACAATCTGGTTCAATACAATATCTAGTTACTGGCAGAACTAAAGACATTCACAAGCTTTGTTGAGTTAATTGAAGCGATCTGAGTCTGGAATAGTTCAGATGCTATAAACGAGGAACCATCAACAAGACAGGAAGGAAAGTTTGCAGATCATATCCAGAGTATTGAACATGGTATGCAAAGTGTTGGTTTATCTCCAGCATCATGCCTTCAACAGCCATGATACTAAAGAGTCTTACAAAGTGTCTCTAGCATCATGCCTGCAATAGACGATACCAAAGTTTTACATATCTCCAGTATCATGCCTTCACATCCATAATACCAAGTGTCTTCAGTATCGTGCATTTAACAGCCATGATACTCATTTCACAGATATCTTCAGCATCATGCCTTCAATAGCCATGATACCAAAGAGATCCAGATACCTCCAGCATCATACTTTCAATAGACACGATGCCAAAGAGATCCACAGATATCTTCATCATCACGCCTTCAATAGACATACTAAAGAGCTTTACTAAGTCTCCTCAGTATCATACCTCCAATAGCCATGATACCAGAGTTCCACAGTGTGTCCTGCATGAACCATCCCGTGGTCTGATTGCCATGTCAGCCTGTATGCACAATAAATAGTAGTTGGAGAATCCCGGGTGGCCACTAAAATACACACCAGAAACAAATATTTCCTGGTGCTATTCTCCAGGTAATTACCCATTCTACCTTTGCTGCACATAACTGACATTGTGGAAATTAGAGCAGCCAGATGTCACGTAGGACACGCAGTGGATTGTTCTTCACACAATTACACTCTGATATGATATCCACCCGAACAAACCGTCACAATCATCCTGTCAAGTTGATGCCACCGCACTATAGATATCTAGAATGGAATCTAATATTGCTTCATATGTGCATCAGGATAGAACAGTCATAGCTATTCCTATGCCTCACCACAGAAAGCCAAATGTGTTGTCAAGTTCAACACATCGGCTACGCCTGCATAGCTTCAGTTCTGCCAGTAACAGAATAGTGCACTGTTAAATAATCGGTGAAGCGTAATGTGATAGCCAGTGCAAAGTAGCATTATGGTTTGTACATTTATATCTATAGCAAATCATGTCCATTGCAATGTAATAAGCATGCACACCGGGCATGGCATCAGCTCAATTATTTAACCATTAATCTCAACAGAACCCCCTGTCCTAACAGCTCATCAGCAAAGATGACACAGTTGCCAAGTTCAGAATGTCTCAAGAATGACATTTTCAGTCCACTCAGCCACATAAAGAACAAACCCACAGGGAAGCTTTACACCCTCCTTTCAACCTAACAGAAGACTAAAACCACTCGTTAGCCAATTGCGAAACATGACCCCAAGAATGTCCAGAAATCAGAAGAAAAAGAGTTATGGCCTAGCAGGAAATCAGACTTCATAGTGTCAAGGGAAAGGGCTAACAGCTATAAGTTTCCAATTATTTATAATATAGATCTTTGCCAAGATTTTGCCAAATGAGCAGCATCAAACATGCAAACATATATTCAGTGTTGTAGAAAATCAGTGGGGGCGGAGAAGTGTGTGTGTGTGCGTGCGCGTGTGTGTGTCCGTGTGTGTGCGTGTGTTTCATTTTCAAGAAAAGGTTGACCTGAAGAAAGTTCAATAAAATTGGAGTCACTGTAGTTATTGATCTGCAATCACATTAAAAAGCACATTAGTGAAACAAAATTGACCGACAGCAATATCCAATAAAAGATATATTACTACTTCATGCGTTAATAATAACAAACATGAATGACCATAAAGCATTTAACAATTGGCATCACCAGACGCTGAAATATGAATGAAGTAACACTATTTACATTGAAGCAATAACTGTTTGCATTTTATTTTTAAAATGATCCACTTGCGAGATCTATCGTGTCAACTGGTACTGTTCATGTTGCATGTCCATAATTAAAATGTGACACTCGATAATACATATGTGAAAAGTTATTCTACCCCATGGTTAACGGAAAAAAATATAAAGCCATCATTACAACAGCGCCAAGGATGTCGAATTAACACAATGCATTTTAAGGTCTGTGATATTCATAAAGATCTATAAATTACGTAATGACGCATCAGAAAGCCACGTTTCACGAAAGGTTTGTATAAAACAAAATTTACGCTTCTGCTAGGGTAAGCTGTTTTCAAAATCTTACCATATGTAGTCAACGACACTCAAATAATATATGAACAGTTACTATTCTACCCCATGGTTAACGCAACAAAATATAAAGCCATCACTACGACGGCATCAAGGGTGTTGAATTGACAAGGTCTATGATATTCATAAAGATCTATAAATTACGTAACGTTGCATCAGAACGCCAGGTTTCATGAAAGGTTTGTATATAAAAAATTAAATTGACACTTCTTATAGGGTAATATTTGTTTTTCTTCCAAATCTTACCATATGTAGTCATCAGATGGTAGGCGGTAGTGAGGGGTTCCAGAGGGCATGGTAGATGACAGGTTGAAAGTGAGCAGTGGGCAATGGTGAGCAGTGGACAATGGTGAGCGGTGGACAATGGTGAGCGGTGGACAATGGTGAGCAGCGTCTCCAGAGCAGCTAGGTAACATCGTTGGGACCCCATCAGTACATGGAACGAATGTGTACCATCTGTTGGTCTGTAAGAAACATGGTAAACATGTTTTACGGACTTTCATTCAAAAAAGGGTGGGCAAAAATCATGACAAAAATGAGATATAGTGGAACCTCCCTTATAACACTTCCCATTATAAGGCCGTGTACACACATAAGCGGATATGCCATGCGGAAACCCGTGCGCAATCCATAAATAAGTGAAACAAAGAAGGGGGAAAATGTGCGCACGTGTCCGAATTTCCCCTATATGCGTAAACTTTTATCCTTCTTTCTTCCACTTATTTAGGGTTTTCCGTACGGAACTTACGCGTCTAATGTGAACCCAGCCTAAGACTCACTCCTACATAAGACCTACTTCTCTGAGACATTGCCCTTCTTTGTAAGTATTTAAATTACCTCCCTTTAAGATCCCTCAAAGACCTTCAAAAATAATTCAAAATGAGGTCTTACAAGGGGTCTTAAAGGGAGGTAATTTAAATACTTACAAAGGGCATTTGCTCTTTTTTTTCAGTTGGCCAAAACAATTGAATGAAAACAGCTCTGGGATGGCAGTGATGCACGAAGATGGAGTATGATAGGGATGTTGTCCTGAAGCAAGAACAATAAGAAAAACTTTCCTGGCCGTTGCATAAAACAGGACAAAGTCTGCAAGTGTTACATTTCAATAGTATATTGGTTCTGATAGGGGATATGACTCAGTTTTAATAGGACTATGCAGTGATGTACTGAGGATCGAAAAGTGATAAACTGTCCTGAGATAAGATAAATCAACAGGAAAATGTCCTAGCTCTTGTAGAAATCAATGACATTTATGTAAGTGTTACAAATGTAATCAGACATTTGTCATGACAAAGAATATGACGTTCAATAGGTCAATGGCATGATCAGGGCCTTGGGACATCACTGACTATGTCCTAGACTTAGGGACATCACTAACAAGAAAAAGAGTAATGCGGCAATATTGTCAACATTGTGCCCGTAAGGGAGACAATTTGATGACAAATACGCTGGTGAAAATGTTTATATTTTTTTTTAATTATCTTATAACGTGAAAGATTGAAAAAGTGATAGTTTTGGAAATGTCAAAGAGAATGAAAACCGAAAAGGATAAAAGGGGAAATGACGAAACGGAATAGGATGAAATGCGTAAAGTAGGATTTATATCGTAAAAAAAAGGGAGGGGGGGTTAATGGGAAATCCTTTTCATATCAGAATGGTTATACATTTTGAATGAAATGAGGTTTCCAGAGAGAGAGAGAGAGAGAGAGAGAGAGAGAGAGAGAGAGAGAGAGAGAGAGAGAGAGAGAGAGAGAGAGAGAGAGAACGAGAGAGAGAGAGAAGAGAGAGAGAGAGAGAGAGAGAGAGAGAGAGAGAGAGAGAGAGAGAGAGAGGCTACTTGACATCATTAGAGAGAACGGGATGGGATGTATTCGGAAATCTAAACCAATGTCTGCTTTTATCGTTACGTTTATGACAATGGATCGGTCTGTGTGAAATTCAAGTTTAAGTAGGCCATACTGGCTTACAAGTGAATGTAACACCACCCATTGTTTTGCATGCTCGTCACACATCATGACTTAATACTTGAACAAGGGAGGGGGGGGGGGGGTGCATTGTGTACGCTAGAAATGTGGGCGATTTCTATACACCCCATTCAGAGGGGGTAAGTGAGGTCTTCTGGTGGCTCTACCAGAGATAACTCTCTTGGCTTATTTTCCGTCATTAAATTAATAGAAAGCATACTCACGCTCGCGCAGGAGAGAGAGAGAGAGAGAGAGAGAGAGAGAGAGAGAGAGAGAGAGAGAGAGAGAGAGAGAGAGAGAGAGAGAGAGAGAGAGAGAGAGAGAGAGAGAGAGAGAGAGAGAGAGAGAGAGAGAGAGATTTCAAATTTCAAATACAATGCCAGCTGGTGTAAGGGCTAAAGGGCATAACTTCACCCAAACAGCTCATTTTTGTAATCGGAGATAAGCTCAACAAAAGTTTCTTCAGTGGATCAGCGTGGATACCGCTACAGGCCCAGTTTCACACAACCAAACTTATATGTATTCAATGAACATTCAAAAAAATTAGCTCTTCTGTGGTGGCGATCAACTTCTATTTACAGAAATAAACGTATGCACTTAGGGATGTGACCAAAGGAGAAGAAACAAAACAAAAAATATTTGCACCTTATACTAATGCATTCAATAACCTTTTGGATACAAGTACAAGATTCAAAGATCTTTTGGGGGGATTTGGATTAATGGATGGCATTGAACATTATTTATAGGCCCCCAAAAAACATTTAATAAAAAGTACTCATTCAAAGAGGGGACGCTATATAAGCCGCGAGGCCTACGTCTATGAAACCCTGTCTCTATATACCTACCTACCAAAACAAAAATGAAACACAAATGCCCTTCAGGAGCCTGCAGATCTTAGTTCAGCTCTTCCTTGTCCTAGTTGTTGAAGTTATTTTAAAATTTTCCTATTGCAAAATGTCACCGTGAAGCAACATCCTGCCATTTGATTTTTTTAAAGGGGCACCCTGACGGATGGGTTTTTGCAAGAAACACGTCGAGATCACCATGAAAACACCATTTACAGAGATCGCAACACACTTTGCTCTGGTTTCCAAGAAATCAAACCGTCAAATCGGCGATTCCTCCTTGGCGGAGGTGCTGGAAGTCAAATTCTTTCACCCAAAGAGAAGGCGTCTCTTCTAATGGCCGCCAAATCGTTTGCACGAAATGTTCGCAATACAAGCCTTTTTTTTTTAAATTATACAGTTTATCTAAAGGAGGTTCGCTCACAACAACGGAAATAGCTCCAATTTTTTTTTTACTGCACTACAAAAAACCCCAAACCGCTTCAACCACAATGAGTGACCTCCACCCACCCCATCCAAAATGGCTACTCTCTCCGGCATCTCCGCCGAGGAGTGTTTAGACGGTTTAATTTATAGATTAGATTAGATTAGATTAGAAATAGGGACGAAAAATAATATAGCCGTTAGGCTTTCAAAGTCCCATCTTTGTGTTTTTGGTTTTATTTTTACATACTCAAGGTATATCGTGCACTCAGGTTTTTGCGTTGAATTAATCATCGTATTCATACATTATGTCTTTATAAAATTTTAACTGGTCGAGCTCATTTTTAAAGCTGTTAGTATTAGGTGCTCTCTTAATGTTAGTTGGTAGTTGATTCCATAAAGGTGCAACTCTGTTAGTAAAAGAATATTTTCTTGTGTTAGTTTTACAAAATTCAATAAATATTTTATCAGTGCTATTTCTTGTTCTGTCATAATTTGTTAGTTTGAAAAATTCTGTTGCATTTAAATCATCAATATTATTAAATATTTTATAACTTTGTATTAGATCACCTCTTATTCTCCTTGCTTTCAAACTTGGAAGATTCAGGCGTTCCATTCTCTCTCTATACGAATCGTTATTATATCCATCAATTAATTTAGTTGCCCTTCTTTGCACCTTCTCTATTAATGTATTGTCTTTTCAATTTGGGATACCAAATAACATTACCATATTCTAGCAAAATTCTTAACCTGTAATATGCAGGAAAGTATCGCTCGAATAAAAAGTTTTTTAATAATACAAGTTTGAGGATTTCTTAACAGCATAATGAATATGTCTTTCAAAACGAAAATTTCTCAAAAATTGCACCAAGATACTTTTCTTCTGTGCACTTTGATAAAACATAGTTGGTACCATCTTTAATCATAGGATAATTATTACAAGTGTTATTGAACCCAGAATTTGAATTTTGAGGCATTGTATAATTTCCAAGTATACTTCACTAATGAATCTAGATCATTTTGTATCTCATCTTTATTTACGTATGTATTATATATTTTTGTGTCATCTGCAAATATCTTACAAAAGCTAGTTATGTCCTGTGGCAAGTCATTTATAAAAATCGTAAAAAGTAACGGACCAAGGATGCTTCCCTGGGGTATACCACTAGTTATATCTACATTATCAGATGAAACCAAAGCAAAGTGAGTGTTCAGTCCTTGAAAAGGCTGTCTTTCTGGTGATCTCGATGAGACGGAATGGTTCCTTCCTTCCTGTACCACAGTCAAACTTGACTATTCTCATTGAAGGGCTATTTGAGGGTCGTTAACATGTACAATGTAGCCAAAATATATGTTCAACAAAATTCATCACCTGTAATATGCGTTTCGCTCGAAGAAATTTGACAGTTTGAGGAACACACAGCCCTGTCTTTCAAAACAAAATTTCTCAGTTGGTACTTTGTCCGGATACACTTTCAAAGGACTTCTTTCTACGGCGAGAGAATTTGAATGTCGCCATGGTTTGGTTGCCTATCATGGTTTAAGCTCAATATTGTATGTGTAATTTGTTTTAGCGAAATGCTGTAACAGGGCAAAAATACAAGTCTATAAACATTTTTCTCAATTAATACGCAAGAATTAAATTACCTGCATTTCTTTTAGTACCATTCAAATCCGAAAGCCTGCGATATCGAGCGCGTGGAAAAACCGGTCTGGCGAAAATCCAGCAGCAACCTCGCAAACGACTGAAACTTTGTAAAAAGCATTACCGAAAATTTAACTAGCAGGCCTTTTTTCAGTCGCAGAAAGTCAACTGTTACAAAAAGAATCCGTAGGTATAGATATTGTAGCAAATGCTTACATTTTTTTTCCATTTTGTTTAACTTACCGTGAAATTTCTTTTAGCTGAAAAAGCAGACCCGTCTGCCTTGTCAGGATCTGGCAGTGAAAAAGAACTCACCAAATTACCGAAAGAATCGTGTGCAAAAATACGCCTCTAGTTGCTAGCAATGATTGGATG
>JAGGCT020000589.1:0-25000 GCA_017654935.2 Phymorhynchus buccinoides | reverse complement strand
CCTATTGCCGTAAATGATTTAGATAAAGCTGAGACTTTGAATGATTTTTTTCCCAATGTTTTTACCAGAGAAGATATAACTAATGTACCAGATTTGCCCCATTGTTCATACTCAGTAAGTTATCATTTGACCCTCACATTCAGAGAGTAATTAACAAGGCCAACCAGACGTTAGGCATGATTAAAAGAAGTTTTGTGTATTTGAATAAAGATACATTTCTTAAGCTGCATAAGTCATTCGTTAGGCCTCATTTTGAATGCTAACATAATATGGTATCCATATCTAAAGCGGCAGTCAGTGAAAGTAGAAAGAGTACAGAGACGAGCTACCAAATTACTTAAGGAATGTAGAAACATGTCTTATTTGGAAAGATTAAAATATCTGGAACTGCATTCACTTAAAGGTAGGCGTTTAAGAGGGGATCTCATTCAGGCTTTTAAAATTTCAATGGCCAAGTTGACACTCCAGTTGAATCACTTTTTTCTTATCTGTTTCTCATTGCACTAACACAAGAAATTCAGAAGGTAAAATTTATATTCAAGACTAATAGAAGGAAGTTTTCATTTTCACACCGAGTTGCTAATCACTGGAATAACCTACCTACTAACATTAAATTTACATATAATATTAACAATTTCAAGAACATTTTGGATAAAATTCCAAAATATAGAGATCTTTTTTTATGACTTTGATTGATGCTATGGAATTCCTTATACATACATGCAAACCAGACACCATACATAAAGATTGCAACAATGATGGGACGATTTATAGGTTGTGAGGCCTAGGCCATGATCACTACTACTACTACTACTACTACTAATACACAATAGTATTAGTTCACGGGTTAAAAAAAAGTATATTGATATTGATAATATCACTTGAAACGATATCCAGAGGGCAAAAGCCTGAAAAGGCTTACAAAATAGGAAGTGCTTATCCCCACGACAGTCGTGCCCATAAGCTTTTCCTTCCGTTTTCCTTATTCCCACGACTGTCGTGCCGATAATGGAAAGGGGCTGTGGACATTATGGGCACAACCGTTGCGCATGGGCAAAAGAGGCGGAAGGAAAGTACTGGCTCTGTAGCCTGTAGTCTATAGAGCCAATGGCGGCTATTTAGCCACGGCCTTTGTAAAACTGGGCAATGGACAAAAACAGCAAGAAAATAGGCCTACCGGAAAGTAAATAATAACGGAAGCAAAAAAAAAAAAAAATGGCGTGCAGGTATTAAAAGGTTTTTCACCCATTTTTATTATCCCCCCGACTGTCGTGGCGATAAGGTTTTTTTACCCGTTTTCATTATCCCCACGACTGTCGTGGCCATAAGGTTTTCATTATCCCAACGACTGTCGTGGCGATACGGTTTTTCACCCGTTTTCATTATCCCCACGACTGTCGTGGCCATAAGGTTTTCATTATCCCCACGACTGTCGTGGTGATAAGGTTTTTCACCCGTTTTCATTATCCCCACGACTGTCGTGGCCATAAGGTTTTCATTATCCCCACGACTGTCGTGGTGATAAGGTTTTTCACCCGTTTTCATTATCCCCACGACTGTCGTGGCCATAAGGTCGGCCTAAAAAATAAGCCTATAGACTATAGTGCCAAATTGTTACGCTATGCTATGCTATGCTATGCTATGCTTTGCCCTTCTTAGACTGCATCTAGCGAATTTCTGAAGAGTAGCACGTCACTTTCAGTTTCACTTTCACTTTCCTTTTTTTCCCCAACCCTCAATTTCTTAGTCTATGGTCATTCTGTTTCACAATTTCTTCTTTCTTTGTCAAGTTTGTGTAGTCACTGTAGTGTGTACTCTACCTTTAGGCCAAATTAGCATCTGGAAATTATGCATATATTTGTAATTATCACAAATCACACACGTTTTGTAATCTTTCAGACACACCTGCATCGATACGTAATCAGCGAAAAATAGTCAGAAGACCTGACTGAAATCGGCTTCAGGGTATCTGTCAGCTGTCGTATTCTCCTTTCGGGATCTTCAGGTGCTAATCTACACGGACATACTCAAGCAGTGTGATGTCATTGGTTAATTTAGAAACATAAATTTTTTTTTCAGCTGCAAGAAAACCTGTTCCAGTGTCTAATAATCATAAACTTGGAACGTTTATTTTTTTTAAAGCCTTTGAAATAAGTTTTCAACAGATCAAGTACACAGACGAATTTATAAATGAATCCTTGTTTGATCCCGTTACAGTCGGTGACCTCAGCGAGGTCAGAGAATTTCCAACGAGGTCGGCTTTGTTGACATACAGTAGGAGATTACGCCCCTTTGTTGTGTCTCGCGTACTGAGTTTGTACTTCACAGTAGCCTAGTACTAGTAATAGTAGTAGTGGTAGTAGTAGATAGGGACAAAATAAACCGTGAAGCTTTTTGTGTCACATTGACGTGTTGTTGATCTTTTCCTTCCATCCAGTAAAATTCAAACGTTTGGGTCAAGTACATCAATATGGATGCTAAAAACCGCCACACTGGATTCACCGAAATATCCAGTTGTTGTTTTTTGTTGTTGTGTCTCTTGTAAATAAAATAACATCACTTCACGCTTCTTGTGTACGTGTTTGCTTGTTGCATACATGTTCCAGTAACTGGCGTTGCTGCCTTTTCAGGTTTTGTTGTTAGTTCCCGAGCGAAGCTTCGGGAAGTATTGTTTTTTGTCACAGTTAGTCCGTTCAGTCTATTTCAATCACTTTTAGTCGGTGCAAGTTTCAGAGGATATTATAGCTATTGACTGATTGCTTTTTAATCGCTAATATTTCGCGAACTTTTGTAGGCAGCATCCTAGGCCCCATTCTGTTCACAATCTTCGTTAATGATCTACCGGATCAAGTAGAAAGCATTTTTTTTTTTTTGGCCGATGATACTAAAGTATACAATACTTCAAAAAATTCTACATATGACATTGCCAAACTGATAAACTGGTCAGAGAAATGGAATTTGTATTTTAATGATAGTAAATGTAAGGTAATGCATCTAGGTAAGAATAATCCAAGTTGCAATTATAAAATCTCACACGGTACCAACAAACATATTCTAGAAACTTGCAAGGAGGAAAAGGATCTTGGTGTCATCGATTCTGAATTAACATTTGAAATCAAAAGGTAACAAATGCTGGGCATAATTAGAAGTTTTATTGGGTTAAATAATATAGTATTTTCAAACTATATAAAAGTTTGGTCAGACCTCATCTAGAATATGGAAATCAGGTCTGGAGTCCGTTTTTAAAAAGGCAATCGTCAGCATTAGAAAGGGTCCACTCCAAAGACGAGCAACAAAATTAGTTAAAGGCGTTAGTCACCTTATGATTACGAACATAGACTAAGGAAGTTGAAATTACCATCTCTGAAATACAGAAGAATTTGTGGGGGTATCTGATAAACACATACACAATTTTTCATAGTGATAACAATCATATAATAAAAAGCCAAGTGTGTGTGACGGGGTGTGTGTGTGTGTCAGTGTGTGTGTGTGTGTGTCTGCGTGTGTGTGTCTGTGTGTGTGTGTGTCCGCCGTTTTTCGACCGAATCGCTTCAAATTTGCTATGAGCCCAAATGGGGCGATGGCAACGGCAACCGAGGCGGCCGTGTCATTTGCGTGGTTTGGCAAACAAGTGCGCGAAACGAGTATCCACCGGCCTCTCGGCGCCCGCATCTCCGGTATTTCTGGACGGATTGCCTTCGACTTTGGAAGCACGGTAGATGACCGGGGACGGTGACTATGTGTGCCAAACCGGAAGCGAATCGATTCATAGACACGTGCGATATACACCGCTTCACCTTTTCACAAATAACTTCGCCGTTTCGTAACCGAATCGCTTCAAATTTGCTGTCAGGCTTACTGTGGCCGGGGCAAAGTCTGGCACCAAATTTGAAGAGAATCAGGAGAGCGCGTCACTCTCAGAGTAGCACCAACGGGAAACGGGGCCTTGTGACTCCGCCGTTTCTTAACCGAATCGCTTCAAATTTGCTGTACTCAGCGTTACCAGTACTTGGCGTTACCGTTACTAGGGAGAGCGCATCACTCTCAGAGCAGCGCCAACGGGAAACGGGGCCTTATCCGCCTTTCTTAACGAATCCTTTTCTGTAAGCGTTAATCGCTTCAAATTTAAGAAGAGCTCGTCACTGTACTCAGCTGTTCACGTTACCACTACTTGGCGTTACCGTTACTAGGCGTTACCGTTACTAAGAAGAGCTCGTCACTCTCACAGCAGCGCCAACAGGAAACGGGGCCTTATAACTCCGCCGTTTCTTAACTGAATTACCTTCAAAGTTGCTGTACTCAGCGTTACCAGTACTTGGCGTTACCGTTACTAGGTTACCGGTACTCGACGTTGCGCTAGTACTAAATCTTTGTTCCAGCTAACAACTGACTCAAGAACCCGTAACAGTGATTTAAAAATACTAACCCAGTATAGCCGAACTAGTATAGAAGAAAAAAACATTTCTAACAGAGTAACAAAGTTTTGGAATACTCTTCCTGCACATATTAAACGAGCACAAAATCTAAGTCAAAATGTTATTTAGAAATGGACATTAAATAAGCAACGAAGAAGAAGAAGCAACCATAATGCTTTTTTTTCATCAAGCCATCTATTAACAGAAAAAGCATGCAAACAATCAAATGCAAAATAGCATATTTACATAAAATGGGAATAAACGAACAAATAGTACTTAAAGTAACAAAACGGAAAAATCTATGGGGAATGTGAAAGCGTGTGTGCATGCGTGCGTGCACGCGCGTGTGTGTGCTTTGCTGTTGTCCGGCACATAACACAGTAGCCACCCCACACACAGTAAAGATGATTACACAATTTTTGTTTCGTTGTCTGCACATTTCATGAATGACAGATTTTACTCATTTTCTCAGTGAAAATATGAGAATTGACACACACACATATTCTCTCTCGCTCTGTCTCTCTCTCTCTCTCTCTCTGTCGCCACACGCGCATACACATATCACATAATACCGTGACTTACCGATGAACATTTTAATTTTAGAGGAAAGTCAAGGAATGGATGCGAGTTGTGGGGTGGCTTTCTGTGTAAAATAACTGGATTTATGTGGTTTGTCCCGCGCTCGTGTGTGTGTGTGTGTGTCAAGAGAGAGAGAGAGGGGGGGGGGGAGAATGTGTGTGCACATGAACGTGTGTGTATGCATGTATGAACTGACGCGCATGCGTGCCTGCAAGCAATTAGCATTTAACCATCCAAAACCAAAATAAGGTACCAAACACATTTTTTTCTGCTTTTTTTTAATCAACATTCCTTTACTCAGAAAGACACACTGTCACATAGGCTAAACATGCAGACTACCTAAATATCTAGTAGAAAAGAAAAATAAGGGGAGGAGAGAGAGTGTGTGTGGGGGAGGGAGGGATGGGAGGATTTTTTTTACAGATCATCAGTTTTCAAAACTTTTACATTTTCATGCTGTAAGTTGATCAGTAGCTCTAATAACGGACAGTAGAAACAATAATGTATTTTGTGGTTGGTTGACCTTCAAATAACAGATTGGCGTGATACTGGTGCTATCCAACGTTCTTTTGTCTTCGTCAGATGTTAATTGACCATAGAATATGCCAGCGAAGAACTTGCAATTTCTCTCATAGATGAATACTGATTTTTTTCATTTTATGAAAATGCAACCTTCTTACTTATTATGAAGTATAATGGGAATTGTATTTTCTCAAAAAAACAGTTAGACAACAAAAATCTGACGGAGAATGAAAGATAGACCTATATGGTTAAATATTTTACAAGGTCTTCTTTATTTCACACAGTTTGCAAATGATCGAGGGGTACATTATACAGGATATTTGGGCCGTTTTCACTCCATAAGACACGCGCAACAAGGTGCCAGCTTGGAAAGCCATTGGGTTGTGAAAGAAAGTAGTGTAAATTCAGTCAAAGTCATTTCTCTGTGCTTTGCCCTACTTTATATTGATGTTATTCGTACATAGGCTGTCTGCATGGAAAACAGCTCTACTGCTGTGGCTGAAAACGCCAATGACACATAATTATTATCACATTCATCCTTGTGTGTGTTAAACAAACTCACTCATAGAAGTGCCAAAAAAAGTTCTACCCATGTTTTCTTTCATTGACATCAAAACACTGCTTTCAGAAGCGTTTGGTGTTAAAGAAAGAAATTAGATAGAAGAGAGTTGAATCGGTAGATAAACCATAACAGTCCAAAGACTTTTTCTTTCCAGATGTTGTTGCCTTAGTCTTCAAGAACGTTCAAATTAGTCCTTTAAATTGAGATGCTTAATCCTATACACAGCAAGGTTAAATCGTTAATACACGTTGGACAAGTTTGACATCAACTTTTGTGGAAGATGTCTACATCGATGTTGGCGTCCTGTTTGGTTGTGTTTCTAGGTGAAGGTGAGGCCAGCCTCCTTGTAGACGGTAAAGATCTTTTCAATGGCCACAATGTAGGCAGCCGTGCGAAGATCCAGACCCAGGTTGTAGTTCATGGCTGTCTTCATCACGTTCTGCAATCACATGGAACAACTACAGCGTTACCACGCTATACCACCAGCCGCATGGCACATTTCAAATTCCAAAATGGTACTTTTTGTGCTCCAGTGACCTTGGGCTTTCACCAGTGACCTCCATTTTGGAACTTGGCCTAAATAACCCAACTACCTATGCGCATACAAAATGTGTACTTCCTGGGTCCCTCCGTTCAAACGTTACCGTGTTAAGATGCATTCACAGCCAGGAACAAACGGACAAACGTCACTGAAAATATTAACAGCTTCGCTTCGCAGCTGGTAAACACTCTTTGAGGTGGGTTTTACAACATGAACATAATTGGTATTTTGGTATTTGGTATTTTGGTACTTTATAGTCACAGAGACACCTCTGTGAAATTCGGGTTGCTTCCACCTGGAGACCGCGTTGCAGCCAGAGACGCACCACCCTTCTTTTTTTTTTTACTGCATGCGACTTTTGTGATTGATGAGGAAGAAAAGGAGGGGTGGTGGTGGTACATTTTTACCAAATGACAACTTTTTCATTGCCACTGGGTTTAACGTGTGCTAAGTGCATGGGCACACGGGACCTCAGTTTATCGTCTCATCCGAAAAACTCCACATTCAGACCATAAGGCCTAGTGCAGAGTGAGAGGAAAAATCCCCTGTACCAGGTTCAAACTCGGGTTTATTGCGCACGAGGCGAACGCATTACCTTTGTGCCACTCTACACCAAGTGAAGTTGTGGTTTTTTTAAGTGCCATAAAAGGGGTATGCACACACACAAACACACTGTCTCATACACACACATGCGCACGTGCACACAAAGCAAGCACGCAAACGCGAATGCGTGCACAGAGCATGCACATATATACACACACATGCGCACACAGAGCGAGCACACACACACATGCACACTACTATGCACAGACACACACGCATGCACGCAAACATGAACACACACGTGCATGCAAGCACACACAAACATGCAATAGGCTACTTGCCTTGGCCGATCTCTGCATGGTATACTCCAACCCAGAATGGACAATGTCTTTCTCTGAAGCCCCCTGTCAATACAAACACACGCTCAGATACACAACACACACACACACACAGACATACACACACACACACACACACACACACACACACACACACACACACATACACATGCGCACTTACATGTTCATGCACGCATATACATATCCATGAACACTTACACTTACATGAAAGACACATGCACACACAAACGCACTCACATGGCCGGGCATGCATGCACACACATACTCACACAGCCACACTACATGTACACAAAGATACACACACACACACACACACACACACACACACACACACACACACACACACGTAATAGAGAGAGACAGAAGCACAGAGACATGGATTGCGGTAGGCGGGCAGACAAAGAAGCAACTAAGACACAAAGGCGTTGTTTGGTGTATGTCACATCAGCAAGGCAGACGGATAAACAAACACGCAAGCATGCGCACGCACGTGCACAAAGAGAAAAAAAAAAAGAGAGAAACAAAAACTGACGTGGATTCTATCCTCGAACTCTTCGCTGGGCACGATAGGAATGGAACCCCCATCTCGGCCAAACTTTCGCTCCAGAGAACTCTGTACACTCTCTGCACAACAGTGAGGCGCAATGTCCCTCTATCATCAAAATCATTATCAACAATTGAGTAAATGAAACCAAAACAAACAAACACAAAAAGTGTTTTCTTGCAAAACAACATAATCTTTTGTGTTATTATTTTGATCTTTTTTGTTCAATAGGCAGTGGAATTTAACCGATTCTTTAAACAAAACTGAAAGACTGTTAATGTGTGCGTTGTGTGTAATAGTTTCATCATCAGTGTCACTCTTTCTATATACGGTCACGCCTCACCCCCCACCAACACACACACACACACACACACACACACACACACACACACACACACACGCACGCACACACGCACTGACACACACAGTACACACACACACATTCTGACACACAAACACAACATACACGCGCACGCACACGCGCGCACACACACACACTGACACACAAACACAACACACACACACACACACACAAACACACACACACACACACACACAATACACACTGAGTTGAAAACACTCACGTAAGAGATGGAAGTTGGAGTCCCTCTCATACTTGAAGGTCAGTCGCCCATAGCTGACGTGGTTGAGGTTCTTCAGCCACTCAAAGTAAGACACCGTCACACCACCGGCGTTCAGGTACAAATCCTGGGGCAAACTTGTACTTTAGACACCTCCACAAATGTTTACGACCCTCGATCTCAAAGTTTTCTTTTTCAGTTTCATGACAATAATCTAGGCTGATCCTAACCCTATCCCTTTCTTGAGTATAGGAGAATGTTGCTTCTGTGATTTTTTTAATGCAAAAAATTGAGGGGGGGTGCTTAAAGTACAAGACAGCCCCTCTTGATAAACATAGACCCTGTGTACATTAATATGTGGTGTGAGAAGAAAAAGAAAGATAAAAAGAAAGAACGAATAAACACCACTGTCCAATCAATCAATCATTTATTGTCCCAATCTCTTTTTTTTTAAACAAGGAAATTTGTCTTGCAATCGATCAATACAACAAACAAAAACACAATAAAATGCAATAAATGCGAACACCCTAATAGGGGTGTCTGTACATGTGAGCACCCACACCCCCACCACGGCAACAGAGCGACAGGCCAGTCACAATGTAACTTGCCCACTCGTTTCTTGCGAATGTTTTAGCCATTTTGTATGCTCAGTATCTACAGGTGTAGGGGAAGACGGGGTAAAAAGCGCATGGGCGGGTAAGAAGCCCACCCCAATTATCTCATGAAATGAAGTAAATTTCAGTCTCATTTTGCCCATGAGACGAATTCATTTCATGAGATAATTGGGGTGGGCTTCTTACCCGCCCATGCGCTTTTTACCCCGTCTTCCCCTATATGGGTGATATGAATGAACTTAGTTCCTCCTTTTTGGGGGGAGGTCTCTGGGTTTATTCCTCGGTACCTGTTGCATGCACTGAGCTAGGCGAATAGGTGCCGTAGGTGACCTTGATAAGGGAGATAAAGGGGGATAAACGTAAAAACGGCTAAAGTTTTCGCTAAAAACGAGTGGACAGTGGCGCGCTATGTGCTATTATTCAACCTCTTATTTATCAAATGACTTTGCCATTATGAAAGAAAGAAAGTAAGTAAAAAAGAAAGAAAGAAAAAAGTCTTAGTTCTATGGAGAAACTGGATCAAATTCGACTATTGGACACACTTTCTTAACATGTCCCTGTGCCGCTGTACTGTACTTACAGGGATGACCAGTACGTTGTTCTTGAGAAAGACCTCGTCTGCTCCTTGAGTCGTGGGACCGTTGGCGCCTTCGGCTATGATCTGAACCAGCATAAATAGCACAGTAAAATAACTGATCACAGCTTATAAGCTAAACGCAGCAAGTTGGTAGCCTAATTAATAAGTGTACTTATTAGGCCCAAGTGAGCGTGCATGTATGTGTAGTCTTAGCAGTATGTGGCAGTACCATAGCTGATGAGGTTTAACCGAGGCTTGGTTACCGCTACACCTATCTATATTGTTAAAAACTCGGGACTTTACTGGTGTTGCACTGCCTCCGGGCATTGCAGTCAGTATTGTTCCCACCATCTTTGTATTTACAAATGTCCCATATGTGTCTATGACCGAGAGGACGCAAAACATCATTTTCATCAGCATGTATGTGTGCGTTGGGGGTGAGAGAAAGTGAGAGACAGACAGACAGACACAAAGAGTATAACAAGCTTGGACAGTGTATCTTGGGCAGTATGTTGCATTTATGATCAAACCATACTCAGAATTTGTGACTGTTGTTGACTTACCTTGGCCTTCACCTTGTGAGCGTTGTGCTTCGTCAGCTGGTTTTCCCCTGCCGCGGGCACCAGAATGTCACACTTCTCAAACATCAGGCTTTCGCCTTCGTACGGTTTGGCACCAGGAAAACCAACAATTGTCCTGTTGTCCTGGACACAGAAAAGTCATCATGGTAACTCTCATTTAATTCTAATCAATCATATATCAAGGCAACGTCATAGTGCCAAACTATTATTAAACTAGACGTGCTACGGTGGACTCGCTTCGCTTTGCTCTCACTTTACTATTTGCCCCTTCAAATTGTCATCTGCTGTATGGCATACCCTTTTACCACTACCATCTCCTTTCCCCTTCTGCAGGCTCGCAAGGCTGGAACCACCTACGCCCTCCTTACCCCTCTCAAGAGAACACCACTATCTCCTTCTCCCTTTCGCCCTCTGCGCACCGGGCCAGTTTCCTGCTGCAAACTGTCCTTTGCAGTCACGTCATACACACACACACACACACACACACACACACACACACACACACACACACACACACACACACACACACACACACACACACACACACACACACACAGCACAGCACATACACGCTCACAGACATTTAAGAGTGCCAAGACTTCCATAAATAGGCCTACCTAAATCTTCTTGAAAGGAAAATAGACTTATTACAAGACAGTGTAAGACGAAAGAACAGCAAAGACACACTGAAAGATGACAGAACAGAAACGATACCCTGAACAATAAAGATACCAACGGAACCATCAACTTGATGATGGTGGTTGGGAAGAGAAGAGAAAGAAGAAGAACAACACGACTACATAACCAAGCATGGCATAAAAAAAAAGTGTAGGCAAACAGAAGTGGGCAAGCAGGGCATAGTTACGATCTTGTAGTCCTCCAGCTCTCGAGGATGGATGCCCTTGGGGTTGTAGATGCTGCCGTCTTTCTCGATCACCCCGACGCACTTGGCTCCGGCCCGATGCAGGTAGCGCATGGAGTGAAGACCCACGTTCCCAAAGCCCTGCATGCGAGGATTACACAGAACGTGAAACTAAGGACCCTAAAAGAATCACCAGAGAGAGGGCTTACCACTAAGGACTTTCTATTTCATGTTTCTCTGACACAATAAAGCATACAGACAACAGACAAACAATAGATGGGGAAGAAAGAGAGAGTCCAGTTTTCTTGTTCAAGAAGGGGACATATATCTATGTTGCCATGGGGAAAGAGCGAAAATAACAACGTGTATTGTAACCATTAGCTCTGCAGTGTTGCTATTTAGGATATATTTGGATATCAGTTTTCGTCATAGCCGCCCCCTTGGGATAAATCTAACCAATGAAGCGGTTGGATGCTACGCCATCTTTATCCCAAGATGGCAGCTGGGCCCCTCTCGAAAAAGAGAAATGGCGACAACTGATATCCAGTCAATCCGACCTGCAAAATGAAGCTCTTGTCCCCAAAGCCAGGGGTGAGGCCCACGATGCTCATGTAACTGGCTTCGTTGATGAAGTTCTGTACCCCATGGTACAGGCCCTGCAACATGCACGCAGGCCGCAATGTACAGCATGTAGAATGTGTGCGTGTTCACACGTTTGTTTCACGCAGTGTTAAATGCACAATACATGCCTAACCCCACCCACCTTCTCCCTTCTCACCATAACCCCCTCAATCACGCCCTCCCAACTCTCCCAAAATATTACAGCTAAATTCGCTTATAAAAGTAACAAGAAACTCGCTTATAATCAAGAGAAAAAAATGTTCACAGCCGAACTGCTTTGTTATGTATTATGAAAACTCGGATATTAAAAAAATCGCTTTAAAGAACACTCATTTATAATCAAGCAAATTCCTTCTCCCTTCGATTTTCTTATAACCGAGTTTTGCTGTAGTAGGGCCTAATGCATCTGATAATTTTAACTACAGTGTATCTTGATTTTTTAAAAATATACGCTAACAACTTCTTCAATTTTTCTAATAACAAAAATATAACCAATAGTCTACCCCACAAAAGTGAAAACATTAATTTTAATGATCAACAAATTGTTCAATTGCGAATGTTTTTCAAGGAAAACATGAATCTTGTTTTCCTCATTATTATTACTTTATTTTTGTCGGTCGCTCAGACAGTTGTTTCCTGTCATTTGAGCGCTAATGCGTCATGCTGCCGTAATGTGCCTAAGAAAAAGGTTCAGCATGTCCGTCTTCGGCTGGAGAAAATCTTTGTAAAAATTTCTAGAGCAAAGGCAGGAGAATGAACCAGGAATGCAGACAAATAGTAGATAACAGTAAACAAAAGGAAAAGGCAGCGTCAAAGAGAGTGATAGATAAGAGGAAGTTACAAGCACAGAACTCCCAGAAGGTGGGGAAACTATTTGTACTGAAAGACCCCCCGGTATCTCCACGGGAAGAGACTGGTGGAGGGGGGGGGGGTGTTCCAGCTCCAAGCATCCACCCACCGCCCACTGATACTTTCAATATAAAGCACAAATCGCTTAATTTAAAAAGAAAGTGAAGGGGTTGTTTAGTCAATCGCTGAGCAGTTCTGTGATCAAAATACAACTTTTTTGTTGTTGCTCACTTGCTGTCCTATTTTCTGGGTCATCCAGCCGCGTTGCTTCCATGCTCTGTGTTCATTCACAATCCTAACTCACAGCCACACCCTGGATCATCCGGATGGAGACCCCAAAACCAGAAGTCCACAGAGGGCAATCCATGTTAGGCCTTCAAGACTAATCAATCACCTGAGGTAGGAGACACTGAACTCCCAATTGCTTTACACTTAATATTCCTTGCCCACGACTCATGTTCTGCTTCCTACACTTTGGTGATGTAGCTCATTAATTGGGCCTAGAGTAAAGAACAGTTTAAAACACGAGAAGTAAAAGTAAAGCGTACTCTTCCTGTGGCCGACGTTCTGCCGTGAATTCCACCCTGGGTGATGGGTTTTCCCGTGACACAGGCTTTGGCGTTGATGTCAAAGTGACCTGAAGCATATACAAGGAAACAACAGTGTAGCAATTATCCTGGCATTTCATAAGTTAAAACGAATATTGTTTCTCTTAGTTGTCTCTCTATTAGTGTATCTAATTATCTGTCTGACTGTCTGTCTTTATTTTCATTTAGGCCTACTATTACAACCATTCCCCCAAACTATTATCTGCCCAAACCTACACAACATATAACACGGGCTTCCAGGGTTGGTCTGGGGCTGCCCTTGTATGTGTTGGTAGGGTAGGTGGGGACAGTGCGTCTTTGGGTCCAATCGTCACCTTCGGGCACGTGTTCTTTTTTTTTCTTCATTGAACGAAAGTTTTGTTTTACGTCCTCCCGGCCGAAGCCATGAAAGTTTCTTCATTGAATGAGAGAGAGAAAAAAGTAGAGATTTAACGCATTCTGGGTCAAAAGACCATTTGGGGCATTTAAAATTATACAGATTCCGGAAAAAAAAGTGGATTTTTGAATGAAAAAATATATTTTTAAAATTATAAATTGTATGTTTTTGTTGTTGTTTTTTAAAGTTTGAGTAAAGTTGGGGTTTTTTAGAGATTTGAATTTTAATGTTTAGGGGGCACAAGTCTAAAATTTATGTTTGTAATAAAATATTTGTTTGTACAAAATATTTAGCTGTTTGCTTAAAGTCTGGCAGATTGAAGGATATCTATGATTAAAAAAAACCAGGGCTACAGTTAAAATCCATGCTTTATGCTCAAATGAGCTTTGTTAAAATCCATATATTGTGCTCAAATAAGCTTTATTATTAAGATCCTTAAGAGGCAAAGGCCTGCTTAAAAACTGTACAAGTTTTATGACCAAATGGTCGTAGAATTTTAATGGTTTAAAAGAACACAAAAAACTAAATTATTATTAAAAAATTTCCTATAACCAAAAAACAAGCAGTTTTTAGGCTGCTGTGTGGTCACAGGTTTAGAAAAAAATGATTAAAGAACTCGCATGCACAAAACGTATGTACATTAAAATTATACTATTATGTACATAACTTTACAGTACGAGATATCTAGTCTTTTAAAAAAATAAAAAAAAAATATGAACTATGTTACTGTTTTTATCAAAATGTATTAAAGTAAAGTAAAATTGGTTTATTTAAGAGTTATGATTAAATAATAGTTTGTTTATAATCTTTTACTATAAGTATTCAAAATCCTATGACCTAAGTCTCTAAAGTCTTAAATCTTATCTTTAGGATTTGACATAAACCATATAAAAATATCTTTTCAAAGTGTATAATTTTAGTAGTTATTTTGGAACATTATATTAAAATAGATTTAAAATATTGTAAACAAATTTATTTATAATTGACAAAATTTGTTTTATTTTTTTAAAAGTTACTATTAAAATTTAGTTTATTTATATGTTTTTGGGTCATTGAGCCTAACCGCCGGTAATTTGGCATCTAAATTGGGACCCAAGCCCTAATAGTCAAACCCGATATTATATTATATAGTAATATTATATGAACAAGTGGGGGGACACATCGCCAGAGGCCTCCATGATCCAGTAATTTATATTATTAATACAAACTAATTTGATTTGTTCCGTCCGATCCCAAGGGGGGGGGGGGGGGGGGGGGGGGGGGGTAGCAACAAAAACTCTCCCGCCCTTGATGTCATGAAAGAGTCCTAGAAAGCCGAATAAAAATTTTGGACTACAAAATATAAAAATAGTTGGTGGTGGGGGCGGTTAACGATTCTTGCATGCTCGGAGCGGAGGGAGAGGGACCCCTCCTCTCAGCCCCGAGCAGTGGCAAGGCACCGCTTGAGTAGTCCCAAAAAGGGGGGGGGGGGGAGCACAAGCGCAAAAGCGCGACGGCTACGAAAGAACCCTCCGTTGCGCGCGCCGGACACCCATCTACTGGGGGAAATGACTTAAAAAATGGTGGACTAAAAAAGAGTCGCTTCGGCCCATCAGGCGCATGTTTTAGTTAAAAAGGGGAAGGAGGGAGGGGGAGTAGGAGTGCAGTTAGGTGTCCGGCCCGCGTCCCGGAGCGACTCCATTCCCACCAACAAAAATAATTAAATTCAACTTTATATAAGATGATTGAATGACGCCTGGCCAATTGTCTCGGCGAGCCAAACTATCGGTGTCCAACCTAATTTATCATGTTTACTTAAAATATATTTTTCATTGTATGTCAAATTATTTTGTTCAAATTTATCTATGGCAGGTTGTAATTCACTTTTCATCTGATTGCAGGGATTAAAAAAATGTTTTAAACTCAAGACGTCCCCGCATTTGCATGGGGAGCTCTTAAATTTACAATAAATAGAATCAGTGTAGAATCTGTTGATTCTACTTTGAATCTTGTAGGGAACGGATAAGAAAAGTCCATCTTTAATAAATTTCATGTGCCAGGAGTGGGCCGCGGAGTAGGAGTCCAACTCCTCAGCCCACCTCTGAAATGTACAGCGTTTTAAATGATTTTTAAATTCAGAAAGGGATAATTTAATATTTATGGTCTGACCCTCGGTATGTTCTGCTGCCCTTTTGGCAGAGCTCTATATCCGCAAGGTCATTCCCCTTCAGTCCCAGGTGGGAAGGAATCCACATTATAGTTAAATCAGTGCCTTTAATTCTTATTTGATGTATTAAGTTTTGTATTTCTTGAATGATTTTTCTTCTATTTTTGGTGTTTCCTTGCAGTGCTTGCACTGAGGACAGGGAGTCTGTGAAAATTGTAACCTGAAAAGGTGGTTTTGGAAATTCATTTATAAAAAAGCAGGCTTCGAGAATGGCCCAAAGTTCCGCACTAAATATTGAAATTTTAGAATTTAAACAGAAAGATTTAGTTATTTTGAGAGCTGGAATAGTAAAAGCGCAACCTATTTGTGATTCGGAGATCTTGGATCCGTCTGTGTAAATCAGTAGTTGGTGTTGAATTTCGGAAAAATTTTCTTTAGCAGCAACTGAGAGTAAATTTGGTTGATTTGATTTGGTGTAATGTGATGTCAAAGTTTGCTGCTTCCCACTCCCAGTGTGGGATGGGAAATTTTGGGTGGGTTTCAATATCGTCTATTTCCAGGCCTGCCATGGAAAGCATTTCCCGGGAATAGTCTAGTGGATTACAGACTTTTTGTGCAATTATTGGTTTTTGTTGTTGAAAGGTTGGATGGTTGTAGAAGGGATCTTCAAATTCTGCAGAAAAACTTTCTAGTAAAAAATAATTTGTTGCATATAATCTTGTTAAAAATGCTGAAGTATTTAATTTCATGAGGTAATTTAGGGGAATCCATCCTACTGTACCATAAACCAGATTGTTGTTTGCAAATCTTGGAACTTTGAGTGCGGCTTTAAGAGCTTTGAGTTCTGTTTGTAGTCTGTGTAATAAGTTATTTGTAATATTATGGAATGCTTCCATGCCATATGTTAAACGACTGCGGACTAGGGCTTGTGTCAGGTGGACAAGAAATTTTGTATTTTGAGCCCATGCCTGAGACGAAATAATTCTAATAAAATTTACACCTTTATTGGCTTTTTTACAAAGGTGGTCAATATGTGGGGCCCAATTAAGGCGTGGTGTGAGCACTACCCCCAAAAATTTGACTTCGTTTGCCATGGATTTTGGTTGGCCAAAAATATTAATACTAGTATTTTTTGGCCGGAATTAAGTTGTGACGAAAACACATGAATTCACACTTGTCCGGAGAATCCGTTTTTCTGTAAATAATCAATGACAAGACTTGTGTTGGTTTGATGAATTTGAGTGTGTTTTGTTAGTGCTTTTGAACTTTTCGTAAATGCTGACGACCAGATGGCTATGTCGTCAGCGATTCATTGAATCTCTCTCGCTTTTTGTTTTTATGTGTGTGTATCAGTATGCCCTCTGCCTCTCACTTGCTATATAACAAAAACTAGATTCACGGACTCTCTACGAACAGGGGTTTTTTTCTCTGTCCCATTTCCTGGGCCGTACAGTGGCGTTGCTCCAAGGCCGCTCATTCCAGGTCCCAATAAATTAATTCAATTAATTCGCGGCCACACACCCTGATTTGTTAGAATCCTAAATCAGCAGTCCAAGAGGAGCGAAACTATGTTAGGCCGTCAGGAGACTACAATGGTTTCTTATTTCAATCTAAACGATAGACTACAATGGTTTCTTATTTCAGTTTCTTAAGTAATAGATTACATACCCAGTGTATTGGAGTAAGTGTCAGAAATCCAGCTCATCTCCCTTTCCCCTGTCCCCATGTCTGGCGCTGGAACGTCAATACCTGGCCCTACACAAACCGCAGAAAATGGGAAAGATGAAGGCATGCTGTGTTGCAATCACCAAACGAGACAGACAGACAGAGAGATAGGCAGACAGAATGCGTGAGTGTGTGTGCGTGCGGGTGTGTGCGCGCGCGCGCGCGCGCGCGCGCGCGTGTGTGTGTGTGTGTGTGTCACGAGTGCACGGTGTGTGTGTATGTGCGCGCGCGCGCATGTGTGTGTGTGCTTTTGAGGGAGCGAGCGAGAAACAGCACACATATACACTTACCCATGAAACCTTTCTTGGTGATTTCCACAGCAAAACGCCTCGTGATTTTTTCCAGCTCGTTTTCTGAATAACGTCGGGGGTCAATCTTGACCCCTGCCTTGGCCCCTCCGAAAGGCACGTCCACAATGGCACACTTATACGTCATCATGGCCGCCAGAGCTTTGACCTCATTGATGTTCACGTCATCTGAGTACCGTATGCCTGAAATGGTTTAGTGTTCAGTTTTGCCAAGGTATCTGACCAGTTCTTCAGTTAGAGGTACTAAATTTATATTAACGCTCTTTTTCTTAAGGGGCATTTGTTCAAGCCAGATACCTTAAAATAGATTAACAAAATCTATGCCGCATATTTATTTGCATTCTTCCTATATTTTGACTGCAATATTACCCCTTCCCCTTATCACACATACACACGCGCGCGCGCGCGCACGCACACACACGTACGCACACTCCTTTCTCTTTGTATTTTGTGTGCGCTTGTGTGAGAAATTCACATTCACCAGGCTCCAACTTTAATATCTTTTCAGTTTCTGTCTTTCATTATGTGCTTTATGTGCAGCATACAAACATGTGTGAATGGGCAAAAAAGAGATGGAGGGGGGGGGGGGGGGGGGGGGGGGGGGGCGCTAAAAGCAAAGACAGATAAATCCGAATATTAGTGGGCTATAGTTGGGGGTAAATCGGGGGAGGGAGCAGTTCAAATTTCTCTGTGAGCCTTCACTTCAAAGAGTGTTATTCAGGGATGCCATTCATTCATTCACTCACTCATCCCATTTGTTTTTAGCAAGCATTAGCCTATTGTGTTTATAATATGATTTACTCTATACTGCCTACTTGTTATCTCAAAGGTGTGGGTGTAGGTGGGTGTATGCATGTGTGTGGGTGTGTTTCTGTGTTATGTTGTGCAACAATCCAACTATATAAGTCATTATTATCATTTCTGCTATTATGATTGATGCTACTATTGATGTCATTATTATCAGAAGTAGGCCTATTGTGTATTGATGGTTTTATCATCATCATCATTTTTGTTTTTCTTGTTATTACTAATATTAGTATTCGTGGTGGTGGTGGTTTCTCTTTCACTTATTCATTATTTATCATAATCTTCATCATTAGTACTGTTGCTGATGTAGCGATTGTCCACTTTACTGCTATAATGCGCACGTTTATCCACGTACACACACACGTACACATACGCATGTGCACGCATACACACACACACGCTTTACACGGTATGAATGTGTCAGTACACCAAACACTAGGTCACACAGAAACCTAGACATTTTTGTATAAAACAACACTTATTGTTCTTGGAAATGTCCATCTTAGTCATACAGACAAAAGGATGAGAGAGAGTGCGGGGGGGGGGGGGGGGGGGGGGGGGGTACCTAAAAAAGAAAAAAAAAAAGAAGGAAAAGACTACCTAAAAAAAAGAGAGAAAAGAACAGAAAATGTAGAACAAGAGGCAAAGCCTTCAAGGCTCACTCGAACAGGCACATGTGGGAAAACAAAGATTGAGGGGGGTGCATAAAGTACAAGGTTGCCAATAAAATTAGGGGTATTTGCCTAAACGTGTTATCATCCTTCTTTATTCCTCTTATAACACGTTTTGCACAAGTGAGCCAAAAATGAAAGCGGAAGTGGTGGTGGGTTGCAGGATAAGTAAGCAAGATAGCGGAGAGCAGATGAATGATTGGGTGTGGTGTGAGAGTTAAATATTTGTTTAAATGTAAATTTTCTGTTTCATGTTTCTTAATTAATATTTTTATTTTTATTTTGATGGTTTCTTTTAATCTTACACGGTGGAAGACAATTTTCGATGTGCGTTTGTACAATCATAACAATGCCAATAAATTTGAATAAAGAAACTTATGACTTAGTGACTAAGTTAGTCTAGTAATCGTTAGGACACACACACACACTGGCCGTATTATTATTATTATGTTAATTAGATCTATGCATACCCAGGCAATAACTGAAAAATGCAATGTAGGTCAAGACCTATCTTATATAATTATCTAGATCTTATCAGTAGACTAATCTTAGATCTACTTACCACCTTTACAAGGAAGTCTGTGCTGACTGTGTTGTGCACGATAAGCTGAAATCATTTCATAAGTCCCATCATCACGCTTGATCGGAAAATTAATGCCAATAACATGATTGCATGGTCGGATAATGTCAAGAATTCCGTTCACACGACGTGTCTTTTCTTCCTTCGTCATCTTCCCAGTCAGCTCACTGACCAGTTGGTCTGCGACGATGTTTCTAGCTTGTTCAAAATGCAAGTCGATAGTTTCAAGAAAACTGCACTCTTCACCTGGCGGCTCTGCATCTTTACTAGGTGCAGAATATCGACGGATTGCTAAAATACCTGTTCGAAGTGCACGAGTAGTTCTAATTGCAGTGTGTCCAATAATAATCACCTGGTGCATCATTTTCTTGTCACCCGATGCACTTTCAGTTGTGGTTTACGCTCAAACCGGAAATGAGGCCTTTGTGAAGTTTGTCAACGATTTCAACATTTTAGATCTAAGTTTTTATATTTATTTTATCTAGTCTAGCCGTCAACTGAAATTTGCATATTTTACACCAAAGAAAAAAGGAAAGAAAAGATTCAGTTATTATTTATTACGTAGATAACATTTATTGGCAGTTATCATTTATCGGGTATCCTCTTGCATTATCCAGCAACGCGACATTTTATGGTTTGACCTAGATACTAGATAGATCTGCCTTTCTTTCGTTTTCGAATGACTATACATAAAAATATAATATACCAGAATATTATATAAACTCAAGGGCAAAAGAAACGCGAAATTTTCAAACGCTGTTTTCAGTGCTTAACCTATTATTTATAAACTTTGTGATGAAATAATATTGTAGTCCAGTGTTGCAATATGAAAATATCACGCACAGCATTACAAATGCGCCGATTGGAGACCGTTTAGGCGTGACGTTTCAGTGAAATGGTCAAATGTGACGCACTTGCACATCGTGCGATAACATTAAAATTGTTATGATCAGACATGATTAATGAATAAAACCGCGCCCTAAATTTTCAACTCACTCCTGTCATTTGCGCGAAAAAGAAATCCAAAGATCTTACCCAAACTTTGAAGCGTTTGAAACGCGCATTTTGCCCTCTGGCCTCTCAGAGATCAACGATGACGTCATAGAGGTTACAAATGTTATAAAAAAGCATCACTGTCACTATACTCAATAATTAAAATTTTAGGTTAATTGATGGGGCAGTTCCTTAGGCAGAAGCTGGTTATTTTTTAGGCAGAAGCGTTTTGGGGTAAAATCTTTTATTTGGATTTCTTTTACGCGCAAATGACAAGATGGAGTGAGTTGAAAACTTAGGACGCGATTTTCCTTATTAATCATGTCTGAACACTCCTATACCATTTAATGTTATCGGCACGATGTGCAAGTGCGTCACATTTGACCATTTCACTCAAATGTCACGTACCGTCTACCCAGTCTCCCCATCGGCGCATTTGTAATGCTGTGCGTGATATTTTCATATTTCATCAGCGTTCAGACACTGGGCTACGATATTATTTAATCACTAAGTTTATAAATAATATGTTAAGCACCGAAAACAAGCGTTTGAAAATTTCGCGTTTCATTTGCCCTTTTTATTTAAATGCAAACTCCTCCCCCCTCCCATCTTCTCTCATATAGATTTTTTTAATGTTTTTAATAATCAACAATTTGCCTTGCTTCAGGTAAAGAATCTGTTTAGGGTTGTTTTTCACGATAAAGATAGACGTCGAGGTTGAAAGGGGTACATCTCGGTAGTCCAAAGTTCATTGATCAGACTAAGCAATAGTCCGACACAGCTGTTTTGAAACATTTTGTCCGACGTGGCAATAGTCTGACAGCTCAGTGTGAGAAAGATGGATAGAGAGTAGTCCGTATGTGTATAATAGTCACGTGTGTGTGTGTGTGTGCGTGTGCGTGAAGTCGAGTGAAGTGAAATGAAAATTATCTTTAATGAGGATGAAAGAATAAGCTCTTCAACAGCTTTTTTACATCTAATCTTTTACATCTCTGTGCATGTGTGTATCTGTGTGTGCGAGAAAAATAGAAAGAAAACACCAACAGAGATAGACAGAGAAGCAAGAGAGAGAGAGAGAGAGTTGAATACACTTTGATTTTGTTAGTACCTGGTAGGTAATCCTTCAGCAGTGCACAAAATCCAAATTTAACAAAGTAGAGCTTGTCCTCTGTTGCTAAAGTAGGCCTAGAAGTAGAATACAAATAGATCGTTTTGTCATTACAAAATGTTTTTACATCCACCAAGGAGCCATGTTCAAGTCAAGTTTTTGCCAGTATCGTAGCACAATAACTCAAAAAGCAGTTGCAACTTTATGAAATGCTGTGGAGGGTTAGGGTATCAACCAAAAAACATTCAATAACTGTTTGGTGGAGTTATCGTCCTTAGCACTTAACACCAGGTGGCATTCTAATTAGGTTTCTTATTAACACAAAACTCAGTTTTGCTTTCTCTAATTATTGCACAGCGAAAATAGATGTTGCCTTTTATTTTACAAAGGGAAGTAATATAAGCCTATAGAGTGATATCCAGTTGGGTGGCAAGAAGTGCTCATTAAAGTTTGGAGTTATCTGGAATGTCACTGAGACACAGAATGGAATTTTTAACTCTATTTTTCTATCTACCTAGGGTCTATCATTGTTTTGCTATTTGGAAGATTTCGTGGAAAGTTATGAACAGATTTTGACGAAATAATTTTTTATAGACAAGAGTATTGTGTTGAAATTAATTAAAGGTCTGAGTTATCATTAAAAGTTCTTTTGTTTGTGTAACCAGTATCGTTATTCGTATAGGTATGGTAATAGAAAAAAGCATTTATCTCTGGAAATATTGTCGGGGAAATACGTGATGAATTACATAAAATGTCTGATACAAAAACAGATATGTACGGGGGACTACAAAAATACAGACATTTCATCAGATTCATGTACGCTGGAACTACAAATATAGTGAACAAAACTAGTAGGAATTCCTCATTCATTAATAACAGTAGAATTTTATAAGAATCATGCTTCACAAATGTTGCAGTCAGATCGCATCATATGCAGTATGTGTGCCCCTTTAAAGATAAACACATAAAACTGGCAAAAATTGGGGAAATGGCATCTCCTCAATCTTAAAACCCTGACAGATATTTGTTTTTCTTAACAGGGTTCCCACAGATCTCTCAGAGAAAAATTCAAGGACTTTTCCAGGACTATGCTGGTAAATTTCAAGGACTACAAATTCTGCTTGTAATATGGATAATAAGCATTACGGTAAGAGTTGTGCCAATATCGAATTAATCTGATTATTTGAAACTAAAAAGCCTGCACACACCAAAAGTCCACATGCAGTAGCATGGTCCTCTGCTGTCACAATAACAGGCGGTCAAAAGACTGAATTTAAAAACAAAACAAGTACTAACTTTTAGTTTTACTATATATATTTTCAAAGAGATCAAGTGTTGGTTTTGCTTGCTTGAAACTTGAGAATCTGGTAAGCAAAAATTAAGAACATTCCAGGACTTTTCCAGGAGCTTTAGGGCCTGTGCTGTTTTTCCAGCACTTTTCAAGCCCTGGAAAAGGCCTTGATAGTTTTCCAGGACTTTTCAAGTTTTCAAGGACTTGTGGGAACCCTGTTTCTAAATGTTTCTCTGAATTCAGAGAATTCGCTGAAAAGTACCATACCTGTTTGTACTGTCCGCATTATCTGTGGTCGTCTCTGTTTAAAAATAATAAATCTCCTTGACATCTGGGTCTCAGAGTGTTTTCTGATTAGATTGTTGTTTTGGAAAAATTTTAAATACGTGGTGGGTTTGGGGAAATCCGAAGCACTAAAAATTTAAAAAAAATAAAAAAAGCAATGTTTCCGGACACAACCCCTTCGTCTGGGTACCTTGTTTTTTTAAGTGTGACAATGGTCAACTTAGCTCGCTCCTTTCACTGCGCTTCGGTGCTGCGGTCGAGTGGGTCCAAACCTAGTGGTAGCCTTTGTTAGGGAGAGAGAGGGAGAGAGAGACTAAACTCTCCTCCATACTTTGGACCCACTCAACCGCAGCGCCGCCATGCAGTGAAAAGAACAAGCTAAGTCGCTCATTTTAATTCTTGGTTGTTTTGGTTGTTGGAAAATAGATGCATGTATCCTAATCAATAGCCTGACACATCGATATTTCTGCCACTGAAGGTGAACAAGCTAATCACTTTGACAAGTTTTTGTGTGTGTTTTTCATCAATGTTTGATATTCTAGCTGAGTGGTGTTCTGTTTCATAATTTAGCCTTTCTATTAACTTGATTCTAAAAAAAATGTCCTGAATTAGAAATCAGAAAAAAACCTTGCAATATGGAAATAGGTCAACCAATACCTGTATAAAAAACATTTTGGGGAGAAAACAAAATGTTAGCCTTTCTTTTTCTCTCTCTCTCTTCACTGACAAGTTCTGTAGAGTTGTAGTTTGAAATGGTTATGACCATGACGGAAATCATCCGAATGGCAGAAAAAACAAACATGCCTGTATTATAGTAATGTTCCACAATATCATGGTATATGTAGAACAGAGGATGATTTTTATTAAAGTTTAACTATTGGTCTTGACACACCTACGGTTTTTAAAAGAACTGTAAACCAAGGTTCTGTGAGCAATTGCACAATTCCATAAAACATTTGGAGAAAATAAGCCATAATGAACTGGCGTGACTGATCACATAAAAATATATCAGTTTTGTAAACTTGAAAAAAAAAAACGAGTTATCACCAACACACCAGCAGACCTGGGTACCCCAAAATATTGATGTAGTAAGATTTGGAGTCAAAATAGTAAGATGTCAAAAAAAAGTTTAAAAAATGGGTCAATGATGCAGGCGCGCCGACAATTTGAAGCTCTGCACACACACAAACTATTAGAGAGACTTGAAACAACATCTGAGAGAGGAGAGAGAGGGGGGGGGGGAGAGAGAGCTGTGCCAGTCGGGGTTCGTCCCCGGTGAGCGCTACGCTAGCCGGATTGGTCCAGCTCGGATATTATGAAAAGGCCTATGGTCAACTCTTAAAAAAATGTCA